>CAUYON010185068.1:0-15914 GCA_963573935.1 Arctocebus calabarensis
GGACTGCTTTAGCTGTATCCCACAGGTTTTGGTAATTTGTGCCTTTGTTGTTGTTATGTTTGAGGAATTTAACTATTTCCTTTTTTATCTCTTCCTGAACCCAACTATCATTCCACATAAGGTTGTTTTATTTCCATAGCTTTGTGTGGTGATGAACATTTTTGTTGGATTTGAGTTCCAGCTCTATAGTCTTGTAATCTGAGAAGAGACAAGGTATAATTTCTATTCCTTTAATTTTAAAGGTTTGATTGTATCCTAGGACATGATCTATTTTGTAGTATGTGACATGGGCTCATGAGAAAAATGTATATTCTTTTGCTTTGAGATAGTATGTTCTATAAATGTCTATTAATCCCATTTGTTGTAGGGTTGCACATAAATCCTTTGTATCTTTGTTTAGTTTCTTTTAGAAGATCTGTCCAGTTCTGTCAGAGACCTTCTGTTAAAGTCCCCAACTATTATGGTGTCATAGGTTAACATATTGCTCAGACCCCTCAAGGTCTGCTTCATAAATCTGGGAGCATTTAAGTTAGGTGCATAAATATTTAAGATTAAAATGTCTCCTTACTGTATGGTTTCTTTGACCAGTATGAAGTGCCCATCTCTGTCTTTCTTAACCTTAGTTACTTTGCATCCACTTGTATCTGACAATAACACTGCAACCCCTCCTTTCTTCTGATTTCCGTTTGCTTGAAATGTTTCCATCCCTTGACCCTAAGTCTTGATTTGTCCTTCAAGGCTAGGTGTGTCTTCTGTACAAAGCATATGGATGGCTTATGTTTTTTTCCAATCAGCCAGTCCATGCCTCTTCATTGGGGAATTCAATCCATTGACATTAATCAAGATAATTGATAAGTGTGGTAGAATTTTATTCATCTTGTGAGAAAATCTGTTGTGTAGTTTTCAACTTTGCACCATTGCAGAAACTAAGTTTTGGCCTTTCGTTGCTTGGTGTTTGCTTTGATGGTGATCCGTTGTGGTTTTCAGTGTCAAGAATATATCTAAGTATTTCCTGTAGAGCTGGTCTTGTTGTGGCTAATTTCCTCAGTGCTTGTATATTTGCAAAAGTTTTTATTTCTCCATCAATTTTGAAGCTTAGTTTAGCAGGATACAGAATTCTAGGCTGAAAATTCTTTTGTTTAAGAGTGTTGATGGTGGATGACCATACTCATCTGGCTTGAAAAGTTTCAGTTGAAAAGTCTTCTATTATCATAATGGCTCTGCCCTGGTAGGTCCTTTGGTACTTACTCCTAGCTGCTTGCAGATATTCTCCTTTGTCTTGACTTTGGACAGGTTCATTACAATGTCTTCAGAATGCTTTATTAGAGTTGAGATGACCCAGGGTTTGATGTCTGTCTGAAAAGAATTTGTCAGGACCTTTAGTAAAACTTGGGAAGTTTTCATTTATGGTAGTCTCCAGTAGGGCGTCCATACCTTTGGGACCATCTTTTTCCCCGTCACAGAGTCCTATTATTTGCAAGTTCAATCACTTCATGGAGTCTCTTAGTTCTCTAAGCACCTGCTCTGTTTTCTGTCTCTTTTTTTTTTTTTTTTTTTTTTGCCTCTATAACCTGGGCAGAGGTTACAGAAGCAGAAAAACTACCTGGGCTAACTACCTGGGCTAACTCGAAAACTTTATCCTCTAACTCTGATATTCTTTCTTCTCCACGGTCTAATCTATTTTTGATACTTTATACTACATCTTAACAATCCTTTTTTGTCTCTTTCATTTCCTTAAGCTGCAACCATATCCTTTCTATATTCTACATATCTCTCATCCAACTTTTGGTTCTGTCTTTCCATTTTCTTATCCATTCCCTTTATTGTCTTAATCATTCATGTTTAAAATTCCCTTTCTGTCAAATCCATTAATTCTTTGTAGGTGGAGTCTTCTGTAAAAACTGTCTTATGGTCCCTTGGAGGAGTTGTTTTATTCTGGTTCTTCATGATGCCTGAATTTTTCTTTTAGTTCCTCCTTATGTGTGCTTTCTTCATGTTCACTTCCTTATGCTCCTTTTTCCTCTCAGTTCCTCCTTTGCTTCAAGTTACTTTGTCTCAGAGGTTAGGTGATGAAGAGGCTTCTTGGTATGTGGCCAAAAGGCAGAGAAGGGCTACAGTGAGCAAGGAGAAGCAAAAGGAAAGGAAATAAAGAGGAAAAAAGATGGAAAAAGTAAGTGAAAAAAAAAAGAAAGAAAATGGAAGTTTTTAAAAGGAGGAGGAGCAAATAACAGAAAAAAAAATGAAGAACAGAAGAAAAGGAGGACAGGAAGAGAGGATGAGAGTGATAGAAGAAATGTTATTGTTCAGCATGGTGCTAAGGTCATGCCTATAACTCAAGGGTTTTGAGGAGCTGGGCTGGGTGGGTTCCTATAAATCAGGCACTCCTTACTAGCCTTAACACAGCCAGACTCTTCTGCTTCCAAGAATAGGAAGAGAAGAAAAAGAGCAAAACAAAAAACAAGAAGGAAAAATTGAGTAAGGATGGAAAAAAAAATAGAAAAGTTCTGCCATGTGATCCTGCTAATACTTTCTGGGGCCAACAGTAGAAAGTACTCCTGGCCTTCTTCAGCCAAACTACTGCTGTAGTCTACCTGCCAGATCACAGCTGTGTCACACCAGCGCTCAGCAAAGAAAGAGGGGGAAAGAAAAAAGAGAAAAAAGAGGGAGAGAAAACAAGGAGATAAAAAGGAAATGTTAAAATAAGAATAGATAAAGGAAATTAAATGTACCATTGAATCAAATAAAGGAAAGGAAGGGAAGAGAAATAAAGAAAGAAGAGACCAAACAAAGAAGAAAGAGAAAAAAATAAAAGGGGGAAATATCTGAGCTGTTGCAGAAGCACATTATGTGGGAGAAAAGTAGAAGAGTAAAAGAGAAAAGTAGAAGAGTCTTTTTCAACTGAGAGAATGCTGAGGAGTGAAATAGGAAGAGAGTATAAGTGAAGCTAAAATTCTGTAACCAAACAATACAGGAGCCCTAGCTCTTGTTGAATGTAAAAATGGAATTTAGGAAAAGAACCATCTGAACAACTTAGCAAAAAACAAAAGACATAGAAACAAATTTAAAAAGCTCAAATAGCCTGATGTAAGCAACCTCAGCAATCAATAGAGGAAGGAAAGGAAAAAAACTAACAAGTGCAACTAAAAGAAAGAAAAAAGAAAAGAATTTATATGTATATATAAGCATATACATATATATGACGTAGAGATACTACGTTAGTAGGCATATATCATATTGCAATATACTGCCTAGACACCAGGTGATGCTGTAAATTTAGGGGGACACACAACACAACTTTAACCACTCTGTCTAGTTCCTAGGCTTGTATCTGTTTTAATTGTTTAATTTAATTGTTCCTGGTGATCACCTGATTACCTGCTCAGTACTCAGACCCTACTGTTCTGGGCTCACACAGCTCTCCAAAATTCTTCAGAGACAGGTCTCACAGTTCCCCCTGACAATAGTTCCAGTGGAGGGCAGAAGTCCTGTCACAAGTGGAGGTCCGCTCCCAGCAGGTGGAACTCAGATCTCCATTTCTTAGGCCCCCAGCAGGAGGCCCTGCCCTCATGACCTTCTGGCAACCTTTATGACAATGGCCACCTCCTGTCCTTGGGAACCCCATCTAGATGTCTCACCCACTGCCAAACGACAGCAGAACCACTCCAGACAGCCTCCAATCTGGCCATCAAACACTGCTTGTGAGTGCACACACATCCAATCTTTCCACTCAATGCCTAGCTTCCCCCAAGAACCAAAAACTATAAACCGTGAAAGTATTCTAGTGTGCCAAGTCTCCACAGCTCCAGCTTGCATGCTGAGTCTAGCAGTCCATCACCCCAGTGCATGCCTGGAACCACAAATTCACCACTCCAGGTATGATCCCCCCTCTCCCTCTCCCTAGCTGCTCCAGGAGAGCTCCGCTTAACATCCTTCCCGTCCACCATCATGCTCCGCCTCCATTAAAAAGTGTTCTTAAAATTATGAGAGAGAGAGAAAAGAAAAAGAGCCAGAAGACGGGGCCATGGCTCAGTAAGTAGAGTGCCAGCCCCATATACCAAGGGTGGTGGGGTCAAACCTGGCCCTGCCCAAACTGCAACAAAAGAAAAGCTGGGCATTGTGGCGGGTGCCTGTAGTCCCAGCTACTCGGGAGGCTGAGGCAAGAGAATTGCCTAAGCCCAGTAGTTGGAGGTTGCTGTGAGCTATGACGCGACAGCACTCCACCAAGGGCCATAGAGTGAGACTCTGTCTCTACAAAAAAAAAAAAAAAAAGAAAAAAGAAACCAAAGTGAATAACTCTGAACGAGTCAAGAAAGTTACATCATAATATATTGGAAAGATACCGATTTTCTTAAATAGAATTTTGCTAATTTGGAACAGAATTATCCAAACAACCTTAACAGCAACCAATTTAACCATGTTTTTAAAATAAAGGGACAGAGGTGCAAAGAGAGAGGAAATCTAGAGGGCCAAGTTTCATGACTGCAATGTATACAAACTTGTGTTTTTGTCAACTGACTTTACCTACAGTGAAATGATTTTATATTAAGAATCTTGGTGAGGAAAGCAGTGATTGTTGCATAAAACCACCACCTAGAAATACATAACCCTTTAACATTCCTGACGATAGATTCTTAGCATGGACATAAAGCACTTAAACAAAACCCATCATGGACTCAAATATTAGGTAAATAATTTAATGACAATAAGACACTCAAATTGCTTCAAACATAACATTTCAAATTATTATATTTTTGTCTGGAGTACAGATCTGAAAATGGTACAAATTATATCCAAAGATTAAACAATGAGTTAACCAAACAGAAAGAAAAAAATAATTCTTCTGAATTAGGTTTCCATTCTCCACTCCCACTTGCCTCTAACTATTGCTCATTGAAGATATTTAATGAAATCTTTAATGAAGGTCCTGTGATAAGATCTGCCAACATGGCTAATGCGACTACATCCTGGGCCCCAGGCAGGGCACCATGGATGTAGAAATGGTTCACCTTTTGGTGGAAGCCAGCCCTATTTTCCACTTTGCTTCAGTCTAGACCTGTTGAAATCAAATACCTCTCAGTAGCTACTGACCAGTTCAGTATGGACAAAAAAGCAAAGTACAAAAATGATTTTCTCTCAGAGAAAAAGCAAATGGAAGACACCAACCATAAGTGTGGAGCACAACAGCCAGGAGAGGGAAGGAATCCCCTCCTCAAAAGTCCCCTGTTTGTCAGCCTCTCACTTCCCTGACCCTCTTTGCTTCAGGCACTATGCCTAAAGGTGCCACAGTGGCTTCACAGAAAGCATAAAGTTTAAGAAACTGGAGGTTTTGCACAAAATTTATATTCTGTCTATAGAAATATACAATACGGTATGGACTATTGTTAACACTGCTGGCCTGCTTGACATCAGCTTTGCAGCTGCTGAAGGAGACTTTTTATTCAGAGAGACCCTGCTGGTCTTGGAGCAACACAGGATGATGAGGCCAATTTTGGTAGTGACAGAAATGATCCTCTTATACCATACGGCCAAAGAACAGCTGCCCAACCCAAGTCCAAGGGATCAAATTAAATGTGTAGTTTGGTTGGTTTTTTAAGTCAGTTAATACATACATAATTACAGCATAGTTTAATAAAAATGCTTTTTCATGTTCCATTGCTTCATCAAGTCACATCTCATATACACTCATTAAAACTCACTGACTACCGGTACTAAATGTAGAAGGCCCTGACACTGTAAAAGCAAGGCAAGGGATTAGGGATCCAAAGGTAAATTTGAGGATGGGGCAACTCTGATGTTACACAGTGCGTGGTCCAAGCACTGAGTGCTTTCTAGTTATGTCTGAAAAGAGAGGACTTCACTTTTTTTTTTTTTTTTTTTTGAGACAGAGCCTCAAGCTGTCACCCTGGATAGAGTGCTGTGGCATTATAGCTTACAGCAACCTCCAATTCCTGGGCTCAAGCGAGTCTCCTGCCTCTGCCTCCCAAGTAGCTAGGACTACAGGTGCCCGCCACAACGCCTGGCCATTTTTTGTTTGCAGCCGTCATTATTGTTTGGCAGGCCCAGGCTGGATTTGAACCCGCCAGCTTAGGTGTACGGAGCTGGCGCCTTAGCCCGTTGAGCCACAGGCGCCGAGCTGAGGACTTCACTCTTGAGGACTGCCACTCAATCACCAAAGAGGAACAAAGACTTCCCTTGGCTTTGGCACCTTCTGTTCCTTGGAAAGGCTTCTGACTGGTAGAGGGATCCAAAGTGGACTGATAGTGCTTGATGGACCAATAGGACCCAGAAACAGAAATTAAGAACTGCTGTCAGTCTCATGGGTCCTCATCAACACACAGCAGCACCAACACCTTCAGGCCTTTCCTCACTCTAAAGCCCAGCTAGAGTGGTAGCTCTTTAGGACAGAAGAAGGAGAGCTGGTGAAGGACATGCTCTTTTGCAAAGGAGATTTTCTAGGCCTATGGTTCCCAATGTCTAAACTGCAGACCAGTACTGATCTGTGGCCTGATAGGAACGGGGCCACAGAGCCAGTGCAGAGTGGCAGGCAGGCAAAGCTTCATCTGTGTTTACAGCTGCTCCCATCACTCACCTCACTGCCTAAGCTCTGCCTCCCTTCAGAGGCTCCCTGACCACATCCTTAGTATGCTGCTCTAGACCACACAAAGCTATAACATCAGTGTGGAATGTGCTCCCACCTCAAAAATGAATGGCACAAATTTAGGAGGACAGCATCTTGGGGAAATCCAGGATACCTGCTATGACACTTTAGAATGTGGAAACCACACCAGTATGCAAATAAATTTATTCTCTAAAGTCTAAAGGGATATTTTGGTTTCCAAACACCAGATCAAACTTTTTTAAAAGTTTCATCACTTAGAATAGTACACATGATAAGTAGCCTTTAAAGAGACCCTGTATCTTAATGGGTTAAGTAATCATTTATAACTATCTTCATGAAATATGAAGATGGGTTTTTCTGGTAACATCTGAGATTAAACATGGAACCAAACTGCCTTTCACTCAACATATAACTGTCAAACCTAATGTGCAAGTCCAGGTTCAGGCAAGAGTCCTGACAAAATTATGTTCTGCCTTTCAAATTGCATGCATAGGGCCACTCATCACCCTGTATATTCTACCAAGCAACCGCAACTGTCCTACTTCAATATGATTATGGACAGAAACACTATGATGTAAAATAGAGGTCCTTCCATAAAGTTTAAGATTTAGGGTAGAAAAAGAGAAGACAAAAACTAAATTATCAAGAAAGCAAAACAATTCCATGCTGGTCTTGTACTCCATGAAACCCTGAGATGAACTGTAGTCCTCAACACCTGTGCTCGGATGCAGGCCCTCCAGGACACTTCAGTATGCTTCCAACTGGCTCATCATCAATTTACGGCTGTATTCATAGGCCAAAAATAGTGCCCCGTTGGCAGGGAACGCTCGAATCATAGTAGGCTTCAGTCCAGAATATAAGGCAATTATTCCTAAAAGAGAAAAAGGTGATGAAGGGTGTGACTATTTCTTCACTGGGGATAGCCCATGCAGCAGCATAGCACAGGTAAATTTATGCACACAAATCCAGACAACAATACTAAAACCAAGAAATGATGGCAGGACTTGGGATTTCCAGATTTCCCTAATAGACTAACAGAAACAAAGACAAGTGGTGAGTATCCTGGCAAAAGTAACTGACTCAAGTAACACACACCACTTCCATGCCTGATTAACTCCTGGTATAAAGATGGGGAATAGTGGAGGCCTGACGGCCAGACAGAGCAAGAAGTGACAGCAGCTTTGCTGTTCACCTGGGCAGCAGCAAGAACATCATGCTTGAATTCAGAGACCCATTTTTATTATTAGCATGGGCCAGGGTAGTTATGAAGATTGAAATGGATAAAGGAGAATCCCTGAGAGAAAGATGAGCTAGAGAAATGTACACACCAGTCACTCATGGTGAGACTGGGGAGAGAGGACTCCAGGTCTAGTAGGACATTCCAGCTACCCTGCTGTCCCACCCCAGAACTATATTTCTGAGTAAGACACTCCTGCTCAGAATAGAGAGTTCTGGGGTGAGATAGCAGCGGACTTCAGGAGCCAAGTAGGATGTCAGGAATAAGATTGCAACACCTGCTTTTTTTCTATTTTCCATTTGCCTGGAATATAGATGAGATTCTTTTTTTGTTGTTGTAAAATAATTTTTTGTTACTAAATCATAACTGCGTACATTAGTGCAATCAAGGGGTACAATGTGCTGGTTTCATATACAATCTGAAATGTTTTTCATCAAACCATTCGTCTTTACCATTTCTGATTGATGAGATTAGAGATTTTACTCTTTTTTTCCTGGTTAGATTAGTCAAAGGTTTACCTATTTTATTGACCTTTTCAAAAAACCAACTTTTTGATTTATTGATTTGTTGTATAATTCTTTTATTTTCAATTTCATTTAATTCTGCCCTAATTTTGGTTATTTCTATTCTTCTGCTGGGTTTGGGATCGCAATGTCCTTCCTTTTCCAGTTGCTTGAGGTGTCCCATTAAGTTGTTAACTTCCTCTCTTTCCATTCTCTGGAGGAAGGCTTGTAGTGCTGTAAATTCCCCTCTAAGGACTGCCTTTGCAGTATCCCAGAGGTTCTGATAATTCATGTCTTCATTGTCATTTTGTTCCAAAAATTTAGAAATTTCCTTCTTAATCTCATCAATGACTTATGTGTCCTTCAGCATGAGGTTGTTTAGCTTCCATGTTTTTGTTTGAGTATGCAGTTTCTTGTTGTTATTGAGGTTATCATTTATTCCAAGATGGTCTGAGAAGATGCAAGGAATAATTTCTATGGTTTTAAATTTGCTGAGCCTAGACTTGTGACCTAAGATGTGATCGATTTTGGAGTATGATCCATGGGCTGATGAAACGAATGTGTATGCAGTTTTGTTGGGATATAATGTTCTGTAGATGTCTGTTAAATCCAAATGTTGGGTAGTTAAATTTAAATCTAAAATTTCTTTACTTAGCTTCTTTTTGGAGGATCTGTCCAACACTGCTAAAGGAGTGTTAAAATCTCCGACTACTATGGAGCTGGAGAAAATCAAGTTGCTCATGTCTGTTAGAGTTTCTCTTATAAATTGAGGCACATTCTGGTTGGGTGCATAAATAATAATAATTGAAATCTCATTTTGAAGTATTACCTTTAAATATGAAGTGTACATCCTTATACTTACTTTGATTGGTTTATAGCCTATTGTATCTGCGAATAAGATTGCAACACCTGCTTTTTTCTGTTTTCCATTTGCCTGGAATATAGATGACCATCCCTTCACCTTGAGTCTTTATTTATCTTTTAAGGTAAGATGAGATTCTTTTGTTGTTGTTGTAAAATAATTTTTTGTTATTAAATCATAACTGTGTACCTTAGTGCAATCAAGGGGTACAATGTGGTTTCACATACAATCTGAAATGTTTTCACCAAACTGTTTAACATAGCCTTCATGGCATTTTCTTAGTTACTGTATGAAGACATTTGTATTCTGAATTTAGTAAGTTTTGCCTGTTCCCTTCTAAGATGCACCATAGGTGTGGCCCCACCAATTACCCTACCCCCACCCTAACCCCCCCCTTGCCCATTTCCCCATATTCTTGTCCTATAGTTGGGTTATAGCCTTCATATGAAACCTATATATTAGCTTCAAGCCTTCATATGAAACCTATAAATTAACTTCATAGTACAGCTGAGTACATTGGATACCTTTTCTTCCATTCTTGAGATACTTTGCTAAGAAGAATATGTTCCAGCTTCATCCATGTAAATATGAAAGAGGAAGATAAGATTCTTGTATGCAGCAGATATCTGGCCTGAGTTTTTGTATCCAGTCAGCAAACCTGTGCCTCTTTACAGGACAATTTAAACCATTCACATTAATTGAGAATAATGATAAGCCTTTTGAATGTACAGTGGGCATCTTTGATCCTTTCGCCATTGTGTAAGTTGGAATTTGAATGAAAGTTTCTGAGTCAGTTTACTTTTGTGGTAGAGGATTATGCTGGTCGTTATGAAGGATAGGTCTGAGAATATCCTGGAGAGCTGGTTTAGTTATGACAAATTTCTTCAACATGTGCATGTCATTAAAGTATTTAATTTCTCCATTGTAAATGAAACTCAGTTTGGCTGGATATAGTATCTTGGGTTGCAAGTTTTAGGAGGTTAAAAGTCGATGACCATCCTCTTCTAGCTTGAAAGGTTGAGCAGAGAGATCTATAGTTATTCTAATGTTGTTCCCCTTGTAAGTTATGATTTTCTTGCATCTAGCTGCTTTCAGAATCTTCTCCTTCATATTAACTTTAGTGAAGTTAACTATGATATGCCTGGGGGATGTCTTACTCAGGTTGAGTCGTGCTGGGGTTCTGAAACTGTCTGCTATCTGAATTTCAGAGTCTCTTGGAATTTCAGAGTCTGGAAAGTTTTCTTTCATAATCTCAAGAAGAAGGGACACTCTGTGCCTTGTGAAGCTAATTCGTCACTTTCAGGTATCCCTGTGAGACGAATATTAGTTTTCTTCGAGTTATCCCAGAGCTCTCTGGGAGAATGATCTGTTTTTGCCTTCCATTTCTCTTCCTCTTTGAGCATTTGGGAGCATTCAAAAGCGCTGTCTTCAATGTCAGAAATCCTTTCTTCTGCTTGCTCCATTCTGTTACTGAGGAATTCTACTGTATTTCTCAGATCTTTGAGGGCTGCAACTTTTTGTCTCAATGTGTCAAAATCTTTGGTCATTTTGTCTTTGAATTGGTTGAATTCTTGAAACATTTTTTGGATTACTGATTGATATTCTGGTTCTATCTTTTCTTCCATTCTGTTGATCTTATTTGCTATCCAGATTCTAAATTCGATTTCTGACATCTCAGCCATTTGTTTATGCATGGGATCTTGTGCTGTGTCTGCCTTATCATTCCTTGGGGGAGTTGATCTACTCTGATTATTCATATTGCCAGAGTTTTTCTGTTGATTCCGCCTCATGATTGTTTTTCGCTGTTGTCTCTGGTCGTCCTCAGGGTTGGAGAGGTGTCTCTCCAATATTGGACACTGTTGGGATCACTCTATTGTTGCTGGATATTTATAGGACGTGACCTATAAATAGGAGCTGTGTAGCTCCTCTGGGGCTACCCCAGACAAGGAGTTTTGGCTGTGGGAGCAACTCCAGAGTAGAGCGTGGTACACATGGATCCAGCAGGAAGGCTGGGCAAGGTGCACACGATTCTGGGCCTGACTGGCGCCCAGTGACTTTAGCAAAAAGAGCCTGTGGCTTCAGCAGTCTCTGGCTGGGGCAGAGGGCTCTGCACAGAGGTAGAGAGGGCGCCAGAGGGAGGGTGTGAGGTCACCTGGTTTTCCGAGACCCTGGCCAGATAGGGGGCATCCAGTGTGGATGCAGGGAGGGCAGGGCGGGGGAGGACGTGGGTTGCATAGCTCCTGGAGCCCCTGGCAAGGGTGGTGCTGGCCAGGAAGGGCTTGGGTGCCCAGGGCGCACGGCCCGTGTGGATGTTGTACACACTTGGTGGAGACTCTGGCAGCAAGCGGACCTGCCTACCCAGGCAGCCCTGTGTCCGAGGGGTTGCACATGCTCAACAGAGACTCTGGCCTCGTGGGCGGTTGGAGGGGGAAGCCTGGTGCAGCCACAGAAGTCTCTTGTGGGATGAGGTGCTTGGTCCCGCTGACAAGGAGGTGGGACACTGCTCGAGAACCTCCTCTCACAGTCTCAGCAGGGGACAGAGTTCTGGTTCATCAGGTAAGGGGGGGAATGGTGCACTGGAAGTTCAGAATGTCAGGGAAACTTTAGTTCAATTTTTCTGCCTAGCAAGAGCGTTCAGAGACACAGCAGGGTCTCTCCAGGGAAGTAGTCCCCACTTCCCACAGCATTCTCCTGTGGGGTGAGACAAGAGGTCCACAGTTCACCGCTTGTCTGTAGAAAACCTGCAGGAGCAAAAAAAGAGAACAAAGAGCGGAAACAAACAAAAAAAGACCACAGCTTTCTTTGGGGAGGGGACGGATAGTTTTCCTTTCAGATCAATTTTGTACATGAAACTTTCTTTCTCGGAGTTGCAGGTTGTCTCAGCAGAGGTAACCAGCAGTTATCACTTCTCTGTCATCTGGGCTCCCAGTCTTCTGCTTAATTGGGCATTTTCTGGACGTTATACTTCCCTTTGGATAGGAGCCTCTTACAGAAGCTGCTTCTAGGTGGCAATCTCTTTCTTTTTGTAGAGATTTTCTTTCTTTTGTAGAGATTTTCTTTCCCTCATAAATTTCTCAAACAACTAAGATATCTCTCTTTTCCTTTATGTTTTATATTTATGTTAATTGTATGTATTTTTATACTTTTATTTCTTTTTTCTGATTTGTTGTTTCATTCTACATTCTATTTATAGGAAAGAGCCTCACTCTGAGGCTGGGCTGGGGTATAACAGCATTGGTCTGGCTGAATGAGGCCCTTACCCTGTGGTCTAGGGCACCTTTGTAGCTTTGGCCTTTCGAAGAACTGTACTGGTAGGTCCCCACTGCAATACATTGCAGATTTTCTTCTGCATTTGGTGGAGGCAGGATCTTGCTTTTGCTCAGATTGATAAGGAAGGAGCTCCTGACCTCAACTAACACACATTGTCTAGACCACCTGAGTCCTGGAGTTGCAGGCATGGGTCAAAGGGCCTTAATGAACACCACTACGACTCCTTTCTCTTTCCAGCCTTCTTTCTCCTGTTTTATGTATTTTTCCCTTCTCTTTGCTCCTCTTTTTGAACCTACACCAAAAAGTCACTCCAGCATCTAAGCACAGAGACAAGAAAATTTAAAGAGAAGGATAAGGTCAGAGGAAAAAGGAGGGGCAGGAAGTGAACAAGAAGAAAACACACGTGAGAGGAACCAAAAAAAAAAAAAAATTCTAGCTTTTTGTTGATGTTAGTCCCAGCAAAGACTAGGAAAGTGCTGGCTATAAATGTCTTCTCTCATTTATCTTAACATGGACTGCTAAGAAAACTTCATATTTTCTATTAAGAGTGTCTTTAATTAGTTAATTGGGCCAGCCTTTAAAATGATACATTTAAAATAGGCTATATTTTCTTATATTGCCCCTTTTGAATCAAATTGATAAGAGGAAAGAAGATGCTTAAATTTTGCATCTTAATACAAATTATTCAACTTATCTGAATTTAATTTTTCCTTACAAAACCCACACTCATTTGTTAGAGTCATGTTTATTTGCATAGTGATTTAGGGAATAATTTGGTTAATTTTGTGGTTTTTGAGATTATCATTCTCTTAAAGTGCCAATATTTTAAAATAGCATTCTTGTGATTTTAATGCTTTTGTGACAGAGTACTGTTTTGTTACATAATTTTGACTTGGATTCTTTCCATTTGTTTATATAATTTCAGGAGGAACATTGAACATCTGAGTGCTAGATGATACTAATAAACTAATAATTGCAGAGATTTAAAAAAAAATTATTTCACCATGAAAATCCTGAAGAGATCAATCCCTCCAAGGGACCATAAGCTAGCTTCCACAGAAGATCCCACCTATAAGGAAATTACGGAAATAACAAGAAGGGTATTTAGAAGATGGATATTAAAAGCAATGAAGGAAGTTGAAGTGAAACTGGAAAATCACCAAAAGGAAATCCAAAAACTGACACAAGAAATGAATGAAAGACATCATTAAATTAGAAAGTATATATGAGGATAGGACATGATGGCTCACACCTGTAATTCCAGCAATCTGAAAGGCCAAGGCAGGTGGACTGCCTGAACTCAAGACCAGCCTGAGCCAAAGAAAGATCCTGTCTCTAAGAAAAACAGCCAGGCATTGTGGCAGATACCTGTAGTTCCAGCTACTTGGGAGGCTGAGGCAAGAGAATCACTTGAGCCCAAGAGTTAGCTGTGAGCTATGAGGCCAGGGCATTCTAAGGGCAACCAATTGAGACTCTGTCTCAAAAGAAAAGAAAAGGATATATTGGAGCTTAAGGAATTGAGAGTAAACTCAGGGGATGTAAATATGCAGTAGAAACTATCAATAACAGATTAGACCATGGAGAAGAAAGAATCTCAGAGCCAGAGGATAATGCTCTTGAGCTAAGAGAGGCATTTAAAGAAGCATAAGAGAAAGCAGAATGTTCACTGAGAGAATTAATTGACTTCATGACGCATTCAAACACAAGAATTGTAGGTATCCATGAATTGAAAGAAAAATGACCCAAAGGAATGGAAACCCTACTAGAAAATACCAATAAACGAAAATTTCCCAAGAATCAAGAAAGATTCTAACACACTCCTTTCAGAGGCATATGAAACCCCAGTTCATATCAACAAAACAGAGCATGTGAAACATACATTTTAATGAACCTGGACTACATCAAAACAAAAGAGAAAAATCTGCAAACAGCCGGGAATAAACACCAACTGATCTATAGGGACATGATGGTGACAGCAGAGTTTTCAGATGACACATCTCAAGCCAGAAGAAAATAATAATCTACCTTCAACCTCATAAACAAAACAAATTTCAGCCCTGGATTCTGCATAATGCTAAACCAAACTTTAAATTCAATGGAGAAATCAAATCTTTATTGACAAGCAAACAATGAAGAAATTCACCACAACAGGACCAGTTCTGCAGGAAATACTCAGACCCATTCTCTAAACTCACCACTACAATTGACCAACAGCAAAGTATACACCCAGAAACTAAAGGACAAAACATAGCTTCCACAGTAGAGCAAAGGATAAAACTAAGTAATAGACATTCACAAAACAGGATGAACAGAACTCCACCATATTTACCAATTCTCTCAATAAACGTTAACAGCTTTAATTCCCCACTGAAGAGGCACAGGTTGAACTGGATAAAAGCCACAAGGCATCTATAGATCCTGTCTCCAGGAAATGCATCTAACTTCAAAGGACAAACCAAGATTTTGGATGAAGGTTTGGAAAACAATATTTCAAGCAAATGGAAATCAGAAGAAAGGAGAGGTTTGCAATCTTGTTTTCAGATCCAAGTGGCTTTAAAGCAACTAAAGTTAAGAAAGACAAAGGTAGTCATATATACTGGTTAAGGGAACAATAAAACAAGAGGACATTTCAATTCTAAATATATATGTACCCAACTTAAATCCTCCCAGATTCATAAAAGAAACCCTAATTGATCTGAACAATGCGATATCCTACAACATCATAAAAGCTGGGGAATTTAACACTGCAAATACGGAACCAGACAGATGCTCTAAACAGAAACTAAACAAAGAAACAAGAAACTTAAATGCAACCACAGAACAAATGTGCTTAATAGACATTTACAGAACTCATCATCCCAAAGCTAATGAATATATGTTCTCTTCAGCCCATGGGTCATATTCCAAAATTGATCATATCCTAGGACATAAATCAAGCTTCAACAAAATTAAAATAACTAAAATTATACCTTGTATCTTTTTAGGCTACAAGGAAATAAAGGTGGAACTCCAACAAAAAGTTTTACCCCCACACAAAGGCATGGAAGCTAAATAACCTTATGTTGAATGACAATTGAGTCAAAGAGGAGCCAAAGGAAGAAATCATTAGATTGCTCAAACATGACAATGAACCCAGATGCTTGCTACCAAAACTTGTAAGATACTGCAAAAGCAGTCCTAAGAGAGAAATTTATTGCATTAGATAACTACATCTGACAATCAGAAACAGAGCACATCAATAATTTAATGAATCATCTCAATAAAATGGAAAAAGAGCAATCCAATCCCAAACCTAACAGAAGAAATAACCAAAATTAAATCAGAAATAAATGAAGTTGAAAACAAAATCATTCAGAAAATTAATGAAACAAAAAGTTCTTTGAAAAGTTAAATAAAACTGATTAACCTTTAGCCAGATTAATT
>CAUYON010185074.1:0-11311 GCA_963573935.1 Arctocebus calabarensis
AATAGCCGGGCGCTGTGGCGGGCACCTGTAGTCCCAGCTACTAGGGAGGCTGAGGCAAGAGAATCGCTTAAGCCCAAGAGCTGGAGGTTGCTGTGAGCAGTGTGACGCCACGGCACTCTACCCAGGGCGATAAAGTGAGACAGAGTCTCACTTTTTTTTTTCTACCAAAAAAAAAAAAAAAAAAAAGACAGGAGGTGAGATAGGTAACAAGCCAGCTGATTGGTAATATAGGTTGGGCATCCCAAGTCAGAAAATCTGAAATCTGTAATGTTTCAAAATCTGAAACTTTTTGAGCATGAACATGATACTCAAAAGAAAAGCTCATTGGAGCATTCATTATGGATTTCTGATTTTCTGATTTGGGATGGTCACCCAGTCAGTATATAATGCAAATGTTCAAAATGCAAACATTGCAGGGCCCAAGCATTTTAGGTAAAGGCATTTAGATACTCAACCTGTCTTGAGAAAGGAGAATTTATAGTAAAGATGGCAAAAGAAGCAGGAGATACATACACAAAGACAACAAGGACTTTCTGTGATTTTGTAAATAATACTCTTAGACCTGGTTCACCTGTGTCAACTGGATCTTCACTGGGCACTTATTCTCCAAATAGCCTTATAACCTATGATAGCGTCTAACTGGGTAGTCTCTGGAATCAGAATCAGAGTCCAGGTTCTGCATGCCATTCCTGACTTTTATGAGTGTGTTCTGATTGTGTATTTTATGTGGGAGATGGATGGATATCCAAAGAAATATAAACAAAAGCCTCATCTTTGATGAACTCAGGGAAGGTTCCGGCTTGTGCGCATGGAAGATTGAATAAGGGGGTGTGATCATAATGAGTGAAATCCATGTCTTTAATTAATGGTGTTTCACTCAATAGATCTCACATCTGGCCACATCTGGTCACACCTTTGCTTGCACAGACATGAATTCATGGGCAAATCTAGGCCTCTGGATGCTTCCAGCACTTGCACCCTGAGCTGAAGCTTAAATTCCGTCACATGATTAGTGTGTGTGAATAACTTATCTATGACAATTTCAAAAAAATACATAGCTTTTTCTTGTTGCCAGCCAGCCACTGTCTGCAGTTGTTAGTTGGCTTGTGCTGATAGAATATAAAATTTAAAATGATTCTAAAGTAAACTTAATTAGGGAGGGAAATCTGTAGCCAACTTACTATCCTCATATACGGCAACTAAAACCAAATGTAAATGATTTTCAGGTGATCCAAATTAGTCTTCCCTTCTGCCAGCTAACATGGAGCACCAAGATTAGAGAATAATAAGAAGGCCTTCTAATAGGTAGGTTTTGGAATGGATTCTGTGTGCATTAGGAAAGAGCATTGGGAAGAATGCCCTTCAGAAACATTTGCCTACATATTTATTTTTGGATTTATGAGACCAGCATACTGCATTTTAATTTGTTCTTTTCTGTTGAGTACTCAGATTTTTATGTCTGCTTTTTATTTTGTCTTATGAATTTGTATAACTTTTAAAATGACAACACTCATTGCTTAGCATATGGGACAAAAAGAACTCTTTTTTCCCCCCCTTCTCTTTCTCTCTTGTGCCTTGTTCAAATAAGGCGTCTAACAAAAAAGTGGTCTTTTTTCCCTCGCCTCCTAAGCCCAGATGACCTAAGGATTTAGAGGTCTGAGGTTAGATTTCTTTCTTCTTTGCTTCCCACACGACTGTTCCTTCCTTATATCGTGATCCTTCTGGTTTGTATGGGGACTTTGCAGGTTGAAGAATGTATGTGGGCTAAAGCATGTATTTACTAAGATGTGGTAGGGGAATCTTTACACTTTGGTTTGGATGAGTGCATGTGAAAGAAATTAGATGATGCTAATTATATAGCCTCAAAATAGTGAGGATTCCAATTCCTCTTCTCCTTCCCCCTTTGAATCTACTTAACAGTGTACCTTTGAACCACGTTAATTATGAAAAGGGGCAGGCTCTGGTCATTTTATTTAGATGTTTTTGGCATCTGGGAACATATGCGGGTGGGAGGGGCTCATCGGAGGCACAACAAAAGGAGCTTATAGACACATTGAATTTGCTCTGAACAGATTATTAATTTTTTTCCCTACTTGTACATTGTTAAATCTGTAGAAAAGGAACATCAGCTCAAGATCTGTCACTCTGGCTGCAGGCCAGGATGCCAAATTCTGTCATCATTGCTGCATGGCCAAGCATCTTTATTACATGTTATAATTCTGTTTTTTGAGCTGAATCCAGAGATCTTGCTACATCAGATGGTTAGGGATGTGGAAAAAGAAAAGGGCTATATTCGTCTCTAGATGAGGTTTGGGGAGAAGTGTGACAGTGGGAAATGTGGAACAGTTGTCTAGGGTAGGGATTTTTCATGAATGCTGCAGACACCTCCTTTGTGCCACCTAGAATTTGAAAGGCATTATCAATTTCTGTCAACACAGATTGTTGATTTTAGACTGAAAATAAATTTGGGCCCTACTCTGGCTCTTCCCATTACATCTCCCAGCAGCTCAGCCATTAACAACAGCCTTGAGAAGAGAGTGCTGTCATCAGTGTGAAGGTTTTGTCCCTGCTGCCCCGTTGTTCCCTGGGGTGTATTGGTGACGCTTGAACACCATTGGTCTGGGGAGTGGAAAATTGAACTCCTGAACCGTTTTGTCTGCACTGGCCTGGGATTAACCAGGACAAGGTTAATTTTCTCACTCTCTTTTTCAGAAGGGCTTTAGAGGGCAAGGAAGTAGCAGGGGTGGAGGGGGTGCGGGAATGTTTGGGAGGGGTTTGCATCCAGTTTTGAGTAGAGGCCCCTGACCAGCCTTTTGCACAGTCTCCCTTTTGGCTGCTCTCAGAGGTTATGCAGATGAAGGCTTGGCTTTGGCTTGTCACTGAAAGACTGTTCAGAAGCTTCAGAGTGCCTTCAACAGCTCTGGAGGAAGTGGTGACACATGATTCCAGCCAGTCCTCCGCCCCCTTCCAGTTATTGTTTCGGGATTGTCAGAAAACAGGCTGGGATGAGAAGGAAGAGCTTCTGTGAGGATTTGTCCCTCCCTTGGCAGTTTGGCTGCTGAATGAAAGCAGGCACTTTATTTAGAAGTGAGTAGGGAGGGAAATGCAGCTTAGGGTTGACACCCTTCTGGTGCTTATCCATAAATATGAAATGGTGTTAGAACACCAGACACCAGAGAGCTTTCTGATTGGCTATTGGTGATGTCATCATGTCATTAATACTGTGCTCAGAAAATAAACTGATCCGCCTGTTTCTTTATTTTTTTCCTTTTCTTTCTTTCTGTCTTTTTTTTTTTTTTAAGCTGAAATGTGTGAAATCCATTTTGTAATCTAAAATGAAGCACTTTGGTCAGGACATTTTGGAAGAATTATTGTATTTCTCCTGTGTTCAGAGTTATTTTGGAGTTCACTTGAGCAAAGCAGTAATTGCCCACAAGTATGTAGCCTGTCTTGTCTTATTGCTTCAAAGTAAGGCAGCAGCATGGTAACACCTGGGCACCAGCAGTTGCCATTTAGCCACATTAAGCGCTAATGCAGCAGATGAGAATTTCTTCCTGTCAGCCTTTAAACCTCCTGATATCTTTGGAGCAAAGGTGGCACTTTGGGGGATGTGAAAATTGTGGATGGGTAATGAGAAGTCCTTTCTTTATTATGTTCTTAAATCCTAATCGTGTTTTTCTACCTCTGATAACTCTTCAGTCTCATCCAAGCTGGCCTGCTTTTCGGCTATATGTATGCTCATCTGATCCGTTAACCTCTTGATGGTGTTTCAGTAGGAGGACACACTTGTGCCATGTCCAAGCTCCTGTGTGTGTGTGTTTAAAAAATCCAATAGCATTCTTGATATGCATCAGTGCAATTCTCAGGAGGAAAACCACTGTCCAGCAACGCTCTGACCCGAGCATTGATTTTTGATGCAGGGAGTTCTGGAAGGTTTGACAATCCTCTCTTCCTACTGTTCACTCTGATCCAAGAAGGAGGGCTGTGCTTCCATTAACCACTGGGAAACATTTTGTATAGCGAGGGGTCTGTGTGTTTTCCTTAAATGAAATAATAATTTAAACTGCCCTTTTGAGGGAAAGCCATGATTTTTTTTATCTTTGGAAAGTTTGACTAGAATCACCATTTCCTCTTTCTTGTAATATTTAACTTTGCTTGTGAATGGTGATAATAATATGCTTCTTTGTACTGCCAACGTACTCTTGGGTAGACTGTCCTAATAATATGTCCAAATGTTATGTAAACTCCCCACCCCTAAGCTATTTCTGAAGTGAAAAAACGCCTCTCAGAGTTTATTCCATCACTGATGAAATGGCTATCCAAAGTTATTCTACCCTGCTGTGGATATTATCATTTGGATTAGCAAAATCTCTAGCAAGCAGGTGTAGCTGATTCCTGCCAGGCAGCTGTGTCTCCTGTTACAGGGAGATGCTGCCTTCCATTTCAAGTTTCCCCTCATTTTCACAAGGTTATAAACTATAGATTTAGCAACTCTCCGGGTCAAAGGGAAAAGGGAAAGACAATGCATCCTATTCATCCATGGGAGCTCTAATGAGTCACAGAGATAGTCTGTTTTCCAGGTTAGAGCTCTGTCTCTGACAGGCTTTAATTATCTGTGAGCTTGAACAAGGAGTGATATAAACACGAAAAAAGCATTTCAGGAACAGGTTTTTTGAAGGAGATGAATCACTGGGGTGGATGTCCTGCTTCAGCCCTTTTGCAGGGGGCTGGCCCCCTCTCCTCAGCTGCCACCAGGTCACGTGACCGCTGTTTGCAGACTAAAGGAAAGAAACAATCACTCACTAGCAGGAAACCTAATCCTGGGCAGGTGCAGTTTGAGTAACGACTGTGGACCTGAAGGTCAGGGTGGTTGCAGAGACCTAAGCTTTTGCAGATGGTCTGAGTGGGAGGAGCACGATTCAATAACCCTTCTGCAGAACCCCAGATCAGTCCTTCCTCAAGGATAGGTTGCTACCACTTCTCCAGATACTGCTGAACTTTTGAACCCAACTACAGTATTTAGGATGTTTGCTGTTCATAGGTTTTAGCAAAAGCAGTAGCAGATTTTAAGGAAACAGTAGACAGATCCATTTTCCTTTTCCTCCAGTGATGTTAGCAATCTAATTAGAAGTCAGTGTTTTAGCAGCTTCCTCTTTATGTGCTTTGGTCTTTGTTTTTTTTCTTTTTTTCTAAAAGACACTTATGGACTTGAACAAAAGCCGGATATTGCACGAGGGCTTCTGAACAAGTGCTGTGCATTAGATCCGTCTACAGTTCACAGACCATGCTTTCCTCTGCAGAGACCCAGGGAGACCCTACCGGGTGTTATGACTCCCTGTGTTCATTGTCACAGCTCCATCTTCACTCTCTCGAAAGCTGTCCCTCTGCCATTTTGTTTTACGTCCACTACTAATGACTGCTTTTCCTTCGTATAGTGCTTGGAACTAATTGAGATTCTAGGTGCACAAGCATGCCACATGCAAGGGCTTGGATACTCTGGAAAACCAGGATAGTAGTTCAGTAAGAGGTGATCAGTAGTTGCCCTATCTAGGGGAAAAGCCAACAGAAAGTATCAAATCTATAAATTTGAAGGGAGAAGATGTAAGTCTAACATTTTCTCAGTTGCAGCATAATTTATTGGGAAAAAAAGGGTGATTTGAGGGAGAGTATAGAATATGTGCTTAAACGAATCCACTTCTCTGAATAGCTCCCTCCTTTCTTGTGGGCTTGGAGACGGAAACTCAGAAATCCACAATTATACCGTATAGATGAGCCCTGTTCTGTATTTAGTATATAATCTCCACACTCAGGGGCTACATATGGCCATGAGCACCCACTTTAGAGCTAAAAATGTAAGTTACCACCTACTTAGTCTTGAATTGGAATCATACATAATTGCTTTATGCTTTAAAAATCTTCCTTTGAGGAAAGAGTTCAAGATCATGTTGTTAGTGGGAATCTTTTATATGAAGCCGAGTATCACTTATTCGGTAGAAAGAGTTTAAATAAATACTTGTTGTTGAGCAAATAAACTAAATAAAGGAAGAATTCTCACCTTTCACTGGTTAATCAGAATGTAACATGGTGAGTCAGGAAGCTGTAGGCTCATCCTGGTAGTAAACACTCATTGTGAAATGGGCATAGAATATCTATAAGTAGGCACTGATGGGCCAGGCTTCTGGAACTGTGAACGTGGAAAGGATGGAAAGTCCAGTGGCTTCTAAACCAGGCTACTCATCACAGTTCACAGTCATCCTGTGAACTTTTAAGAAATAAAAATAAAAACAAACAACACTCATTCCCCAGTTAGCCTCCAGAAGCTCTTGTGCATAGCCAGGGAATCTGCCCTTGCCCGTAGATCAGAGATGCTGAAGATGAAAAGGGATCTAGAATAGAGAGGGAAATTCAGGGAGGCCATATGCCAAGGAGCTGGCAGGGCTCTGCCATCACAAAGCAAAGGAATTATGCCATTTTGTGGGGTTTGTTTTTGAATCAATTCATCAGTGTTTATTGAGCACAATACATTGCATCACCTATTGTGATGGAAGTATATAAAACAAAACTCATTTCGGATTTCTGGAGCAAGATGGCAGCCAAGTAACAGCTTCCTGGCAACTGGGCACAGTGAGACTGGGGAGAGAAGACTTCAGGCATCTCTGGCTGGCGGGATCTGCCCAGAAACATCCCTTTGGGGACACAGGGAGACAATGTGAGACTTCTGGACCCCATGAGGAAGGCAAAAGCAGTGGAGAACTGGCAAGTGGTTGCGTGTGTTCATTCAGTCTAATCCTGCTGGCAGCATTAAGTACAGCAGCAGTGAGATTGCAAACTGGAAAGGCCTTACCTGTGAGCTGTTTGGGTTTTTTTGGGACTTGGCACTCAGTTGAACTACTTTGGGAGAACTTGGGTAAGAGTGCAGAGGTCTTTGAGTGTTGTCTAGGGCTCCAGACTGGGCCACCAAGCCAGACGGAGCTACCAGTGTTTGGTTGTGGGCTGTGTGGAGCCATTGTGGGAGAACTGCCCTGGCAAGCTCCACCCTCAGGGTCGCAGAACAAGCATTGGGCGGGAGTGAGTAATCTAGTGTCTGGACAGCCTAAAGGTGGGGACTGAGCCGCCTTGCAGCCTTAGCCCTCAGGGGCATAGTGTGAGACTGGTTTTGGCATTGGATAAGTGGATAGCCACTTAAGGAGTGATCCCAGTGACAAGTGCTTCCCTGGGAAAGCTTCTGCTTAGCCCAGGTTAGCAATTTAAAGTGCCTTCTAAGCGGGCTGAGGAGGATTTAGGTTCTCCACCCAGTGGGGTTTGAGAAATCATTAGAGGTCTCCAGTCTCCATCTCGTACAGCCATATCAGCATTGTGATTAACATCATACCCCAGAAGATCCCCTGTTGCCCAGACAATATTCAGCAAGATATATATACTACTTTGATTTAGGTTTTGTTTTGTTTTGTTTTGTGTTGGTTTTTTTTTTTTAATTTCAACATTTTCCCTATAGATTTTTCTTTTCTTTTTTTTTCCTTTCTTTTATTTCTTTATTTTTCTAGTTTAAATATAATTTTCCATTGTTGCCCTTTTCAACAATTAGAACTTCATTTTTGCTAGTGTCTACCCCTATTATTTGGTTATTCCCCCAATTTTATCCTGTAAAGTTTTTGGTTTGCTTGGTTTGGTTTGATTTATTGCATTTTTGTATTTCCTGTCTACTTGGTGGATGTGGGGCTACTGTGTCCAAACAAGCTGGCAAAGAGCTGCTGACCTAACCACCCAACCCGTCACCCCTAGAGGTTGGGGGTTCTTAAGATTGGGTCAAAGAGTACCCTACTATACACCTATATTGCTCCTGTCTCCCTCTTTCTGTGCCTCTATTCTTTTTGTCAATAGTTGCTTCTACCTACCCCCTCTCCTTTCTCCTTTTTTTTTTTTTTTTTTGAGACAGAGCCTGAAGCGGTCGCCCTGGGTAGAGTGCTGTGGCATCACAGCTCACAGCAACCTGCAACTCTGATGCTTAAGGGATTCTCCTGCCTCAGCCTCCCAAGTAGTTGGGACTACAGACACCTGCCACAATGCCTGGCTATTTTTTGGTTGCAGCCATTGTTGTTTGGCGGGCCCGGCTGGATTCGGACCTTAGGTGTATGTGGCTGGCACCTTAGCTATTTGATCCATAGCGGCTGAGTCTCCTTTTCTTTCTTTCTTTCTTTTTTTTTCCCCCTTTTTGCTCTTCAGTCTTCTCATCCTTCTGGTCCTGTACCAAAAGGACTCTTTGAAACCCTAGTCCAGAGGCACAGCAACTTAAAGAGCAGGAGGAAGTGAAAGGAAAATTAGGGCAAGAAAACAGATAAAAGAAATCACTCATGAGGAAGTATCAGCAGAGAACTCCTGGCATCATGAAAAACCAATCCAGAACAACCCCTCCAAGAGACTGTGAGGTAGCTACTGCAGAGGATTCCACCTATAAGGAAATGTTAGAGATGACAGAAAGGGAATTTAGAATACAGATGATGAAAACAATCAAGGAAATGAAGGAAACAATGAAGGAAACTGCTGATAAAGTGAAAAATAACCAAAAGGAAATCCAAAAACAGAATCAATTAAGAGATGAATGATATGAAGAATATAAAAAAGGATATAGCAGAGCTGAAGGAACTGAAGCAGTCAATTAGGGAACTTAAAGATGCAAGAGAAAGTATCAGCAACAGATTAGACCATGCAGAAGAAAGAATCTCAGAGGTAGAGGACAAAGCTCTTGAGATAACTCAGATAAACTCAGTTAAAGAGGCAGAAACAAAGAGAGAGAAAGCAGAATGTTCACTGACAGAATTATGGGATTCTATGAAGCATTCAAACATATGAGTTATAGGTATCCCAGAAAGGGAAGAACAATGCCCCAGGGGAATGGAAGCCATACTAGATAATATTATAAATGAAAATTTCCCAAATATCACCAAAGATTCTGACACTCTCCTTTCAGAGAGATATTGGACCCCAGGTCACCTCAACTCTAACCGAGCTTCCCCAAGACACATTGTGATGAACCTGTCCAAAATCAAGACAAAAGAAAAGATTCTTCAAGCTGCCAGGATTAAGTGCCAGTTGACCTATAGAGGCAAATCCATCAGGGTGACTCTAGACTTCTCTAATGAAACTTCCCAAGCAAGAAGACAATGGTCATCTACCTTTAATCTGCTTAAACAGAACAATCTCCAGCCCAGAATTCTATATCCTGCGAAGCTAAGCTTTAAAAATTGATGGAGATATCAAATCATTTACTGATATACAAATATTGAGGAAATTCACCACAACAAGACTAGCTCTACAGGAAATACTTCAACCTGTTCTATACACTGACCATCAAAATGGATCAACAGCAAAGTAAGAACTCAGAAATTAAAGGACAGAACCTAACTTCCACACTGATGCAAAAGATAAAACCAAGCAATGGACTCTCACAAAATAAGATGAATAGAACACTACCACACTTATCAGTTATCTCAATAAATGTTAATGGCTTGAATTTCCCACTGAAGAGGCATAGATTGGCTGACTGTATTAAAAAACATAAGCCATCTATTTGCTGTCTGCAGAAACACACCTAGCTTCAAAAGACAAATCAAAACTCCAAGTTAAGGGTTGGAAGACAATTTTTAGGCAAACAGAATTCAGAAGAAAAGAAGAGTTGCAGTCTTATTTTCAGATACATGTGGATTTAAAGCAACTAAAGTCTAAAAAAGACAAAGATGGTCACTTTATATTGGTTAAGGGAAAAATACAACAAGGAGATGTTTCAATTCTAAATATGCACCCAATTTAAATGCTCCTAGATTCTTATTTTTTATTTTTATTTTTTTTGCAGGTGGGTTCAAACCCCCCAGGGCTGGGTTTGAACCTGCCACCTCCCGTATGTGGGGCCAGCACCTTACTCTTTGAGCCACAGGCGCTGCCTTACTCCTAGATTCTTGAAACAGACCTTACTCAGTCTGAGCAATATGATATCCTATACTACCATAACAACAGGGGACTTGAAGACTCCTCTTACAGAGCTGGACAGATCCTCTAAACAGAAATTAAATAAGGATATAAGCGACTTAAATGAGACCCCAGAACAACTGTGGGTTGATAGACACATATAGAACACTCTATCCCACAGATAAAGAATATACATTCTTCTCATCGGCCCATGGAACATTCTCCAAAATCGATCATATCCTAGGACACAAAACAAACCTCAACAGAATCAAAAGAATTGAAATTTTACCTTGTATTTTCTCAGACCACAAGCACTAAAGGTGGAACTCAACTCCAAAAAAAATGTTCAACCCCACACAAAGGCGTGGAAATTAAACAACCATCTGTTGAATGACAGTTGGGTGCAGGAAGAAATAAAACAGAAAATCATTAACTTCCTTGAGCATAACAACAATGAAGACACAAGCTACCAAAACCTGTGGGATACTGCAAAAGCAGTTCTAAGAGGAAAAATTATCACTTTAGTTTTCTACATTCAAAAAACAAAGAGAGCGCATCAACAAACTCACAAGCCATCTTATGGAATTGGAAAAAGAAGAACAACCTAAGCCTAAACCCAGCAGAAGAAAAGAAATATCCAAAATTAAATCAAAGATCAATGAAATTGAAAACAAAAGAATCATTCAGAGAATTAATGAAGCAAGGAGTTGGTTTTTGGAAAAAATAAATAAAATAGATAAACCTTTGGCTAGACTAACTAGAAATAGAAAAGTAAAATCTCTAGTAACTTCAATCAGAAATGATAAAGGGGAAATTACAACTGATGCCACAGAGATATAAGAGATCATCTCTGAATACTACCAGAAACTCTATGCCCAGAAAGTTGACAATGTGAAGGAAATGAGTCAATATTTGGAATCACAACCTCTCCCTAGACTTAGCCAGGAAGAAATACAGCTCCTGAAGAGACCAATTTCAAGCACTGAGATTACAGAAACAATCAAAAATCTTCCAACCAAAAAATGCCCTGGTCTGGATGGCTTCACACCAGAATTCTAGCAAACCTTCAAGGAAGAGCTTATTCCCATACTGCAGAAATTATTCCAAAAAATTGAGGAGGAAGGAATCTTCCCTAACACGTTCTACAAAGCAAACATCACTCTGATACCAAAACTAGGAAAAACCCAACTAAAAAGGAGAATTTCAGACCAATTTTACTCATGAAGATAGATGCAAAAATTCTCAATAAAATCCTAGCCAATAGATTACAGATTATCATTAAAAAAGTCATACATCATGATCACGTATGTTTTATCCCAGGGATGCAAGTCTGGTTTAACATATGCAA
>CAUYON010185079.1:0-27889 GCA_963573935.1 Arctocebus calabarensis
AGAGACTCGCTTAAGCCCAAGAGCTGGAGGTTGCTGTGAGCTGTGTGATGCCACGGCACTCTACCCAGGGTGATAAAGTGGGACTCTGTCTCTACAAAAAATTTAAAAAAAAACATTAAAAAATGCTTATGCTATTGATGCATGTGAGAACATTTTAACCTATAATAGTGATACCATTTATTTTATATGTATACAAAGATATAAAAGGTTTTGGTAGTGAGACCAAGAGCATTCTCTGGGTAGCTGCTCATGGCCTTTGTGTGTCGGGACCCAGATGTTAGCTGTTCACTACTCATGATGTTTTACATAGACACTACAATTTAACTTCCAGTGATGTCTAGTTGTCAGTATGCTCTTTTTCTTTTATGTTAAAATACACAAGGTAGCAATAAATTTAGGATTTACTTACATACCTAAAGGGGACTGTTATATCCACATTTCCAGACTTGACTGCATTTAAGTTCATAACTTCTATCCCCAATGAAAGACTTCTATTTTTCCATGAAATATAAAAGGAAGATCTCCATCGAGGCCAGTGGTTCTCAACCTTCCTAATGCCACAACCCTTTAATAGGGTCATGCTGTGGTGACCCCAACCATAAAATTATTTTTGTTGTATTGGGAATCACCACAACATGAGGAACTGTATGAAAGGGCCACGTTATGAGGAAGGTTGAGAACCAGTGATCTAGGCCAACTAACTTCAAAGGCAAAAAATGATCAACTTTCATGAAAATGTTCTATAAAATACTAAACATTGATGTGTACTTCTTTTAAGTAAAGTCCATTATATAGATCTTGATTAACAACAATGATTATTAGTATTGTGTGTTTAGTAAATGGAAGTTAAATGTTTATGATCCCTTCACTGTGGACTTATTTTAGGACAATGCAACCTGCTTAAATGCTTGTCTTATTCTCTAATTCTGGTATAATTGGTAAGTGATCGTGTTTGGAAACCCTGGGAAAGAAAATTGATCAAAAAAAGTTTCTTTATTTTTTGTTTTTATTGAATTATCAGAAAAATTTTGTTTTAAAATATTTAAAGTCCTAAAATAAAAATGAATACTATAATTAAAATTTGAATTTTATAATTAAATTTCATAATTTTTCATTATAAGGCAAGGGCCATTAGATTCGGTTTAAACAGTAGCTATCTGTGTCCTATATGAAATGCAGGAAAAGTGAAGTGTTAAAGTTTAAGTAATAAAATATCAGGGGAAAGCTGATGAAAAAATAAAGCAACTGAGAAAGTGTTATCATTGGAAAATATGTACTTGAGGTTAAACGTCAAATAAGATACAAGATACTGTATAGGATAAAAATAAAACATTTGAAGAAAATACAATAGCCATGAACTCTCTTAAATTATAAGTCAAATAATTTACTATATAAAAGCCAAATAAAAAAATAAGGATAGGTAAAAGTTGATACCACACACACACTCACACATTACAACCTGCTTCAATGCTTAAATATAAACACGAACAGAGACAGTTTTAAACTAACAAAGATTATGAAGTTGTATAAAAAGTGCACAAACATGTTTTTAAATTTAAGATGCTCCAGGTTGTTTCTGTGATCATATTCTAATACTATTAGAAAAAAATTAATTTGGCAATTGAGTGCTTAACAGCTAAGTGGCCAGTTTTCAGAATAAAGAGCCAATGTGAAAAAATTTTAATTTGGAAAACAAAATTTCAATATTAATACTTCATACAACTTTTTGAATTAATTTGAAAATTTTAATTTAAGGAGAATTGATCTGAATCAACCCAACATTTTGCTATTTTGTCATTCAATTGCAGGCAAGTGTAATTCAAAGGGATGTGATCACATTTCCTTTCTCATTTCTAAACTTAAATATTCCTTCCTTATAAATGTGGCCCTATGCAATATAATTTATAATAAAAATAAGAAATGTTATAGATAATAGAATAATCGCAGGAGGTGCTAAAATCACCTATAAAAATTACTAGGCTATTTTCTAGTAATATTTTCTTTATTTATAAAATTTCAAAATTCAATAGCATGAAGATATTTCTTTGAGAAACTGAGATATGAGCAAAATCCTAGAGCAGGTGAAGCAGTTAACTAGTATACGTTTTGGCAATTACTATTCAAGCATAAATAGGCAAATATGGAAGGTTGTCTTTGAGGAACAAGGAGGTCATCATTTCTAGAGAAGAGTGTATTTCAGGGACAGTATCAGAAGTTGGGTTCCCCAAAGAAATAGGATTTTGGTAGCTATGGTAGGCACTCCAGATTCAGTGCACTCTAATTAAATTGGGAAATAATCCAAGTACTAGATCAGGACAATAAAGAAAAATGTATCACAGGATTAACTGAGAAAGCCAAAAGCCTTCTTGTTGTTCACAGGCAATGATAACATTTATATAGAGAACTATCAACACGTGTGTCACTTTTTCTCAGGTCACAGTTGGTGGTGGGACAGGTTCAGTGGAGGTGGAGAGTCAGGTGTGATCAGGCTTGAGATAATGCCAAGGGAAATGAGGAAATGTGATACTGGCAGGGGAGACCGAGAGAGAACAGACAATAAATGCACCAGAGTTAACGTAAACAGTTAACCAGGAGCCATAGCTGGTTATTGGTTAACAAACCCTGAAAATGAGACCAAAGTTAAGTAGTAGTCTAACATGTGAAAATGGCATAGGATAAGTTACCAAAAATTAAAATATGGTTTTTGGATGTATTAATAAAAAGGTAATATGATAACAACTTACCTCACTCAAAATGAGGAAGTCTCTAAAGTGTAAATTTACATTTAATTAGAATAAAACTAGTTATTTTTAATTGGTAAAACATAATCTAGAATTTTTATAGAAAAAGAGATATCTACAACTAGTATGTTTACTCAATGAAGGGATAACCTGCCTATTCTAAACCACTGCAAAGATACTGCAATCAAGTCAATATTGTATTGGCATTGGAAAGGCTTAGCAATAAATAATTATAGCAGTAAAATAGAAGATATTATTAGAAATAGGTTTCATTTTATATGAAAATATCATGTATATTTATATTACAGAAAATGTTACACATTTATAAGAAGTTCGCAAGCTATACACATTAGAGACATGGCCAAAGTATGAAAAGACCATTCACATATGAGCAAATTTACATCTTGTAAATGTATGTAAACATGTTTACCATCTTTAGTAATTACAAACATGTACATAAAATTACAATTAGTTACTACCGTGTCACTGAGAGGTAAAAATTTAAATAAGAACATCTATTAATAACATTTATTGTCAGTATAAAAGTCAAATTAAAAAATTTCATCTTTAACAAAATCTGTCCAATTGCTCTTACATTTATTAAAATAAAAACATCTAACTATAACTCTATTCCTATAAATTTATAACATAGAAATTAAAACTCTAGTAAACAAGTAAATATACAACAACAAAAGACTGGGAAAATGAAATATAAGAGAGCTAAAAGCTGAAACATTATAGAATTAAAAGTGGGCAAAAACTTGTGTAGACTGGTGCGGGTTTTCAGTGCAGCTAATTCTGAACAAAATACAAAAGGCAACGTATTAGTGTATTTAGTACATATTTATTAAATGCATCTCCCAGACCTGCATTGTCCAATACTACAGCATATAAATTCAAGTGGTTTTTCAGTTTAAATATTATTGGCTAAAATTAAGTAAAATAAAAAATTTGGCTCCTCAGTTGCACTAGGCACCTTCTAAGTGCTCAATAGTCACGAATATCAAGTGCCACCAATGTCCCAGCACAGAATCCACATCACGGCAGAATGTCTGTTGGAAAGAAGATAAGACAGACTAGTAAACAAACCTGATACACTTTCTGACATCTAACTTGCATTCTAGAAAGATTTAAGAAAAGTATTTGTAAAGTAATCCAGTTTTTGAAAAATAAACAAAAATGTTCTCGGGAAGATTGTGTCCTTATGGTTATGTTTATACACAATTATGTTCACACATTTAAAATTGGAGTTATAAGGATGAATGAAGGATGTTGAAAAAATGAAATATAACAAAGGAAAAAGTGACAAGAGCAAAGGAGGAAAGGGGAGAAAACACACATCTAAAAATAACACATGAAATAACTACATTTTCACATTTACTTAAAATAACATGTTATATAAAAATAAAGTGATTTTAAAGTATAAGAAAAAGAGTACAGTAGGATTACTTCCACATAACATTTAAATTTTGAAAAATTTTACATGAGATGTAGAAATGTATTTTTTCTGTAATAAACTGCAAAATAAAATGCTTAGCTCAGTTACTAAAATTGTTTTTCCCATAAATTAGGGGCTTTGCGATTCCATTGACATATTGGTTTTATTTCCTTTCCATATATCTGTGAAAAACATTTCATTTTCCTCCCAAAATAATGTAGAAATTTTAAGCATGGTAATGAAAGTCCATTCACAATTCAAGATTTTTAATACTTAATACAGTTGTAAGCTCTGTACCATGTACTTAATATAGTTGTAAACTCTATAACCATGTACACTGAGAAAAACATTGGGCACTATATGTTTATTTCCAATGATAGGAAAAATGCTATGTCACACATTTCTACTCAAGAAAAGTTAAATACGAAAAGTCTTATCAAAGGAACAAGGTTTAAACCTTGAAAGTTAAATGTTCACTGACTTCTAACCTACCTGGAAAGTAGTTGTTAAAGATACTACATGTACCTAGTAGATTATAAAAAAAAGAAAGAAAAAAGGAAGGAAGGAAAGAAAGAAGGAGGGAAGGAGGAAGGAAGGAAGGAAGGAAGGAAGGAAGGAAGGAAGGAAGGAAGGAAGGAAGGAAGGAAGGAAGGAAGGAAGGAAGGAAGGAAGGAAGGAAAGAAAACAAAGAAAAAATCCAAAGGCTTATTTTCTAAAGCTTGTTTTATCTGAATAGTAATCATCTCTTGTAAATTTGAAATCCCCCACTAAACATAAAGGCAAAGCTTGGTTCATATGGGGCCTCACTCTGAGAAAAATTATGAAACTTGAAAAATAAATAAAATGCTGTATCACAGAGCAGCAGTGAAGACAGGTATAATGGGGTGGTACCTGGCAATTTCTGCCTATTTTTTTGCATCACAAATTATCTAACCAGTAAGTTCTGTGAGATGTCGTAGTGGAGAGAGATGCTCACATCCTTTGACAGTCTCCCCACAGGAAGATAAATAGAGTTGTTCTGAGATATTTAGGCCAGTCTGGAATTGAAGGATCTTTAAATGGAAGGAACTGCAGAGAAATGAACACTGAATTTGTTCCACCTCTTCCTTGAGGCAGAGGCCCGTTCCCAAACTCCTTAAGAGCGTCTGAGACACTAAGAAGAAAACAACAGCAAAGAAGCTAAAAATCTAAGCAGAGCAGTCAGCAGGGTTTTGGTATTGAAAAAAATAAGCAAAAGAGCAGAGCTAAATTTTACCAGGAAATAATGAAACTTCTTATATGCGTCATTTTCTTACAAAAGACTTCTTAGATACCGTTTCCAAGGAACAGGAACAGGAGCAAAGCAAGGACGGAATAATCCATTTGGAATGATCCATTTGAAGCCCGACCTGCAACCTGAAACTTGCCAGGCCCTGATTAGATCAAGAAAATTTTCCCTTTGTCTACTACAACATTCTTTATCTAAATCTGGATCTATACACCCACATCTATATCAACAATAAATCTATACCTATCTGTCCATCTACCTGTCTATCTAGTTTCTAATATATGAGATATACTACTTGGAAGACTGTAAAGAAATTCAGGCCTATGGCTTCACCATCATAGTCTTTTGAACATGTAATTTTAATATGAGAGCAATATTTCTGAGAAAAGAGAAGACCTCGCATTTTCATTATCAAATAGTCATAAATAACTTGAAAACAAATAATTACAAGTCACTTGAAAGCTCTTTGAGGACAGGAAGATCCATATGAATGATAATTCATTATTTTGGAATTTGAACTAATAGTTATCTATTGTGCTGTTTGACATGGATTTTGATAATTTTTCTAGCTCTTTATAAATTTTATAATTAAAAATTGATTTCTTGTAGTCTTTGATAATTTAAATGAAAAAGGGTACTTACATAAAATTTGTTGACAAACATATGCTTGAGGCATATTAAAGAGTAAGCTATGGACAAATGTATACCAATTTTTGCAAAATGAAGGCTTACCAACTGGTGAACACATTGAACTTTATGTTATCAATATTTTTATACCCTAAACACTGATGTTTTAGCTTTATTAAATAAACATTTGTCAATTATAAATCAAGTATAAACTCTCCTTATTTTCAACAACTTAAGTAGAAAGAAGGGATGGAAAATGGCAGTCAAACTCTTAGCTGCATAGAACACTCTGCCTTCCTGGCTTACCTACATACGTGTATTATCTAATCTGGACATGGAAGGGTAATCCCTCTAGCAAATCGTAGATTTCCTTTTCTCCAAAGGTTCTAAAAAATAACGGATTTACTTAAGAGAGGAAGTTGACGAGTCTCAGTAATCTTTGGTCAAATTACATAATTCAAGCTTCTATGATTATGCATCAGCCACTCAATTCCAAGCTCATTTATAAAGATTACCAACAAATAAATTTATGTACATTTTTATTTTATGCATATTTTTATTTTTAATAAAATAATCGTATACTAGAATCATCACTGAATTCATTTTAGAGAAGCTTAACAGACTTTCCTAGTATGACTGCTAATATAAATATATATTCTTAATTTTATGTATGTTGAAATCTGTTTTTCACTAAGAATTGCTGCTAACCTGTGTTATTTAATACAATTATAACTGAAGTATAATAGCACATCTATTTATTTCTTTGAAATGTACATGTAGAAGGCTTTCACATACAAGGTAAACGACGCTTCATATTTACATACTTATAATACCCACCATTCTGACAAAGTGCAGATTTGTTTTACCATATTTTATATTATATTATATTTTATGTTTTATAATTTGAAGTCATTACCCACATCTTCCAACATAACATTTTTCCCCAATTTGGAAAGTTTATCTTAAATGAAATGTAAGAAGGATAATCCGAAGGTGGGGAGGATTAGGAAATGGTTATGAGAATATATCTATATCTATATCTCTCTATATATATACATACACATACACATATATATGTATACATTTTATCATTATTATGAGTACATAATAGTTATATATATTGATGGGCCACATGTGACATTTTGATACAGGCATATAATACACAATAATCAAATCAAAGCAATTGAAGTTTCCACCAACTCAAGCATTTGTCATTTCTTCATGTTAGGAACATTCCAACTTCACACCTTTAATTATTATTAAAATATACAATAACATATTGTTGACTACAGTCACCTCATTGTACAATCTAATGTTAGATCTTATTCCTTCTAGCTAACTGCACTTCTTAACACATTAGCAGCCCTCCCAGCTGCCATAAACATTTCTAAAGTTTCTACCTTTTTATTGAGTGGTTGGCCCTGGTTATCCTCTTCTTTATCCCATCAGCACCCTATTTCTAACTTCATGATCCTTTGCCCTTGTCAATGAACTCAGTTGAAGGGGTTTGAGGTCAGCAGAAGTGGGATTCTTGGCACCAAAAATGAAGAGGCTTGACACAGAGTCTGTGCCAGGGGCCTGAGGAACTCTGGGAGGAGCCCTCTTGAGCTAACCTGGGTCCCATATTTGTTATCAGAAAGCAGGAAAAAATAAAGTTACTTATCAGACATCAGCACTGACAAAGGGGGCACATGGAAAGTGCCAGACAAATGTCTCCAATTTGCTTTGCAAAATCTCAGACCTTAGGCAAGATCTCTGCCTCTAGCATCAAGAGACCTCAAAATGTAGAGAATCTTTACCATGACCATTACCAGCATGGTATTTTCTTTACCATGACCATTACCAGTGTGGTGTTGGCACCCTCACATTTACATTCTCCCATTCTCCCTGCAGGCCCATTTATGATCTTCTGCACGTACACAACTCACATGCCATCTCATGACACTCTAGGTCTCTGAAGCAGGAATCAAGTGTTATGTTAAAGCTCAGGGTTCAATTTCCATTACACTCAGCCACACTGGTTTCTTCTTCTAGCATCCCTTTCCAGGTGATAGAGCTTTAAATCAAAAACTTAAGGTCAGATCGCTGTTGGAACCTGAATAGGAGATGGGCACCCTGTGGCCCCCTGAGTAAGATTTCCTGTTTTACGTCTTCCAAATGCACCCATGGTTCTAGTAATGTAACTATGTCTTACTTTCAGACGCTGAAGAAATACAACTGATTACAGATTATATTTAACAGAAAATTCAGTAACGGAGGAAATACTGCCGTTTTCCCTAAATATAAAAAAAGAATGGGTTTCGGTCATAAAAATATGGTGGCTTTTCAATTTTAGATAAAGACCTAATAATTTTTCTACTTTTAAAACAATATTCACTTTATATTAATTGATGTTAGTATTTTTAGGTAAAAAAAAATCTGAGGAAGCTCCGAGATACACTATCTGCAAGCTGGAGACCCAGGAAAGCCAGTGGTGCAATTCAATCTGAGTCCCGAGGCCTGAGGACCAAGGGTTCTATTGTCCGCCCACCCCAAGAAGAGAGAATTTATCCATCCTCCACCTTTCTAGGCTATCTGGGTTCTCAAATGATTGGATGATGTACCCTCACTGAGAAATCTTTTCTCAATCCACTAATTCAAATTACATCTTCACAAAACACTCTTACAGATATACCCAGAAATAAGGTTTTGCCAGCTATCCGGCCAGCCTGTCAACTTGACAAATTAACCGTCATGCTAGTGCTGTATGTTGCTAAGTGTATTTATGTATACATTTACATAAATTACATTCTGTAATTTAAAAATAGATGCTGAGAATCTGAGTTTTCACTAAAATTTTGGACAGATATTATCTACCTACCCATGTATCTATCATCTGTCTATCTATCTATCTATCTATCTATCTAGTTTGTGGTGAATAGGATACAGCACTTTTCTTCTGTGGAATCTCTTGGTACATTGCACCACCCAAACTTCTTCCATGATACTTATGTACAACACCATGATTAATTCTGCGTAAATCACTAGCTCCTTACACCACCAACCTGATCCTTATCACCTTGCAGAATAGTTACCAATTCTTGACATTTTAACTTGGCTTACATTTACCAACATTTGTACTTTACTAATACTTTCCAACAGCTTTTGTTTTGCCCAGTAACAGGAGATGTCAGTAGGGCAATTATTTTATTTATATGGATTAGGACGTTGAAATCTTCGAGTAGTGATGTCCTCAGGATCAGGTACATGATGAGGATCAAAGTCAGATTCGGAAATGTAGAAGGCTTTTCTTTCTGTCATTACCCAGAGGCTTCTTAAAGAAGTATACTTTACTTTAAAAGTTGTAACTCTCCCTTTTCGGAGTCATACTAATATATATCTTTAGATTTCAGGATCACAGTGACAATAGTTCCTTTCTTTAAAATTTGTGAAAAGAATTTTATATCTATTACCTCCTCATATGCTTATCATGCCATTAACACAGCTTCTCTGCCTTTTCTCATCCCTGGAAATGATTGCATTTAGTCCCTTTGCTCACATGGCTCTTCTTTGAAGCTACACTGAATATTTTCAAAATCAGTATTATCTACAAGATCTTTGTCTGATTGTCTTTGATTTTTTTCTAATTGTTCTATAGTTGTTTCATACAGTCTCCACTAGATTATGTGCAGATCATGACAATGCTTTTCCTACAACTAAGTCAGTAAATTTATAAAAAAATTTAGTCTCTTAAAATTGAGACTAGTACTTGAAAAATAAATACAAAGGAAGATTAGAACTATTAGACATTAAGAAAGGAAATGAAATATTTTTAGAAGAAAACTTTGATTTAAAAAAATCAATTAGAAATGGTTTGTTTTATGCTGGTACATTTCAGAGATTTTGATGAAAATGTTATAAAGAATTTGATGAGTACAATATATGATAAAATACAGCAATAAAACAGTTGGAAAGAAGCATTAACTTTTTTTTTGTTAGAATAGTGGTACAATAACATAAAGCCACAAAAAGTGTATGCCTTATACAACGTTTTTTCAAGGTGAAACTTATTCTAGGTTCCAAAGTTTTTTTTTCTGATTGTGATCTTCATATGACCAAAAAGTATTTTATGCTCATTCTGTCAAATCCATAATCTGTATTAAAGTGCACATCGCATTCCCAGCATAGCAGAGCCATAATCTCAAATTTGTAAAGGCAATTCTCATTTCTCTCAAGCAACAAAGTAAATTTCGATAAATATTTTCTGAACATATGATGAGAATAATAAAAAAGTCTTTAATTCCTGTATTTGTCTTCATATTAACCTCTCTAAAGCTTTGTTCTTCAGAGAATAAAAATAATAAAGGTTTCCACTGACATGTTCCACAGAGCAGAAACAGAGTTCCAATGTTGTGCTTTGCTGAAGAGAAGAGAGACACAGAAGTACAATTCTAGAGCAACTGATGTAGTCATGATTTTCCAAGCATCGGTGCATGTGTTTGTGTGTTTGCGTGTGCTGACATGGATTTACATGTTGCACATGTAAGCGTGCACAACTGTAAGCAGGCATTTGTGTTCTTTGTCTCAGGCTACCGTAATAGAGCATCATAGAGCAGTTGCTTCAGTGACAAACACGAATGTCTCGTCATTCTGAAGGCTGGGACCCCACAGACAAGCTGGCCATCAGTTGGTTTTCTGATGAGAAGTTCCTTCTTATTTGATTTATGAATATTTTTGCTCTGTCTCTCACATTGCAGAAAAATATAAATATTCTATTTTTTTATAAGCAAATTAATTATATCAGCCCAGAACTCCACTCTCATGACCTCATCTGACCCAAATTGCTTCTCTAAAACTCCATCTCAAAATTAGGGTTTAGAAGTTGGGGAATCACAAAAATTCAGTCCATAGCAGTGTTTTAATAAGTATGAACATATACACATGTACTTGCATGTGTTTCTATATATGTTGACAAAATGTGTATACACAATTTAGGAAAGAAAAAAATTGTATTAAATTTGTAATACTCAAGTCACATTTGATGTCTGCAATTATAAGAGTCAATATGACTTGTTTTCATTTTTTGTTATCTGCAATATTGACCATTACAATTTTAATACAGTTTTTTCCTTTTTTAAAATGTGTAAACTTTTTTAAACCCTCTGTATTTATATTTATTATTCATTTATTCACACAAACAGCTCATCTAATTTAGGTAACTTACCCTAGCTAAATGTCATCTCTAAAAATCTACCAGTTCTGCCTAATAGAATTATAATACAATAAATGTACTTCAACATATTTTAAATTTCGTAGTAGTCATGCTAAACTATAAAAGTAGTGAAATGTTTATAATAATTTTTAAATTCAATATATTCAAATATTTTAATTTTTAATCACTGCAAGAAATATCAATGGCATATTTACATTATTTTTTTCATACTAAGGTTTGCAAATAAGTGTGTATTTTATACCTAGAGAACATCTCATTTGAGAATAGCAATATTTCAAATGTCCAATAAACACATGTGACCAGTTGATAGTATATTGGATCTCATAGTTCTAGAATGACTTAAGGAAACATTTATCCATTTCTATTCTCAATTGTTCCTTTAACAGAATTATCTTTCTCAAAGGCTATGTATTCTGAGAAGAGCATATAGGAAAATCCATGCATTATCTTTCAGCTACCTTTACGTAATAAGCATTTTTTATTTTTTTAAATAAAAATAATATATCATATACAGATATAGAGATCTCCAAGCTTGTATTCAGGCAAATGAAAGAGTTTTTTATAACTGTGTAAATAATTCATGTATTGTAAAACTAGATTGAAAATATTTCAGGTGCTTGATTTTGCTCAGAAGATTGACGCAGATCAGGTTCAAATGTATTCAGTTAAGAAGAAACGAAACTAAGGGGAAAAAAAGCACAAAACTCAGGAGGCTTTAGAGCTCTGAATGGCTGAATCCAGAAGCCTCAAGTGTTTGAACAAGGAGACTTTAAAGAGAGGTTTGAGCTTGAGAGACTGTGAATGCCAGGAGCTATTAAAGCTATAAAGATTGCATTCTGAAGCTGTTTATTCCTGAAAGTGAGTGGGGAAATCTTACCGCCAAAGGAAAACAGAACTGAATGAGCTTCTGGGATGTCTTGGGATTAGAGGGTTGCTTTTGACATTGCTGTATTTTCTCATAGTGAAAGATGAAAATACAAAGAGAAAAATATAGAGTTTGGCTTAGAAATCTAGAAAAGAGCAGAGGGTAGTAAAATTTATTGAGAAAGCTCATGAGATTAGAAAGTAGTCTTGATGTGTCCTGAGTATGAATTGTTTTTATGAAGTTTTTTTTTTTTTTTTGATTAATCAAAATATTCAACCTGCAAAATTGGGATCCAACTGGAAAAAACATTTTTCTCACAAAATTGCCTCCTTTGTATAACTCCTGGCAACGTTTGAGGTATTGATGAAGCATTTTTTTCAGGGTTTGGATGCTGCTATTTATAGTAATGCTTTCTAACTCATGAAGATTAGTGTTTTTTGAAAGTTATTTATCATTTTATTATTTGGTATGGGGAAAGTGTCAGAAAACAAATATATTTATGAAAGGATGTTTCTTCTTCTATTTGCCTGTCCAGAAAGTCATGTCCTGCTTATGATCCTGTCTTAATGGCATCCTTTGCTACGGTCCATTGTGTATTTTAATTTGTTTTATAATTTACATTCTCGGGAGTAGGTGTATTTTAAAATAACAAGGAAGGGGAACCACATGAAGTCATGTAATGAAATTTTAAACTTTTGAACTCTGAGTTGAAGAAACTATTTTGGAGAGCTGTTATCACTCTTTGAATCTTATCCACTATGCACTTCCCCCCACACATACAGGTTCAGAATCAACCATCTAAACTCCGGTGGAAATGGTAATAGCAGTGGGAGGGCAACTGGCAATGGCACTGATGGGGGAGGAGGAAGAGAAATTAAAAAATACATACTACCTGAACAAACCCTAATTGTAATCCATTAAAACTGTAGGTTCTACGTAATTGAAGTCAGCAAGAAATTCCATAGTTGTGTCTCCCAGTGAATGCCAATTGTCAACCCTACTAACACCACAAGAATTAATAAACAAAATTCGGCCCCAAGGAAATTCGATTACATTCTCTGTTGTGAACATTTTTTTGAATACTACACCAAGATGCAATTGTTTTTGATTATTTCATTTTTAATTCGTGTGCTTTTGAAAAGTACTTTGTTTACCATACATATGTTTTTTCTGCATGTGGCTGTGTGGGCCTTATGTCCTTATCTCCCTTTACTCTCCTGAATGAAGATACCTGTCTCATATCTAACTCACTGACACAGAGCTGGAAAGTGGAAAGAGGTAGACAATCAACAAAATTTAGACCAAAGGGCCCTTAACAGAGAACTGAACATCTTAGGATATTGCTTTTATACATCTCCAAAGAGTAGCTAAGGTAATTTTTCCCTTTTAATTCTTTCAATTGTATGTGCTATCAAGTCTTCTATATTTAATCACAGTTTTGATACCTATTTACTTGGCACCTTTTAAAGCAATCTTTTTTCTGCCACTCTACCCCAAAGAAGGCTAAGTATAATTCATAAACAAATAATTAGGAACCTAGTGCTCTGGGAGACCAAAGTGGGTGGATTGCTTGAGCTCAAGAGTTCTAGGAGAGTAAGAGTAGGACTCCATCTCTAAAAATAGCCAGACATTGTAGTGGGCTTCTGTGGTCCTGGCTACTCAGAGGCTGAGGAAAGAGGATCACTTGTGCACAAGAATTTAAGGTTGTTGTGAGCTGTGATGCCACAGCACTCTACCAAAGGTGAAAAAGTGAGACCCTGTCAAAACAAACAAAAAACACAGACACACACACACGCACACACAAAATCCACATAATTAGTAACATAAATCTTGTTTTAATCATGTTATAACTATTTCATAAATAAATTCCGTATGTGTTTTAATTCATTCAACATATAATATATACTAATCTTCAGAAATGCAATCTCCAGGGGAAAAATAAAAAAAGATAAAATAAGAGCCAAATAACTAACAGCATTAAAAAATGACAATGTCAATTCAAAATTAAATAAACAACAGCCAATTGTCTTGATTACTAGGGAACAATAGTGAATATAGTGTTGTATAATTTGACAAGTGTGGAAATGTATGTCAATGTATCCAAGTATGTAGTATGTAAAAATGTACATATTAGATCATTTTATGTAATAGAGAAAAGCTGTCAGAAATCCAGTAAATGTCAGTCACTAACAGTGATGCACTTATACAAAAGATCCAAGGAAGAAGACTCTCTGAAAGTCATTTATCAACGTCTTGTCTATAGAATAAAAGAAAAGTATCCGGGCTGGGTATGGTAGCTTATGCCTGTAATCCCTCCACTCTGGGAGGCCAAGGCAGATGGATCACCTAAACTCAGGAGTTTGAGACAAGCCTGAGCAAGAGGCTCTGATAAAAATGAAAAACTGAGGCAATAGGATCACTGGAGCCCAAGAATTTGAGGTTGCTATGAGCTATGACACCACAGCACTCTACTAAGCGCAACAAAGTGAGAATCTATCTCAAAAAAAAAAAACATAAATAAGTTAATTAAAATACAATTGCTACACTTTATCAGTTCTCCGTTAGAATAATGCTTGTTGACTTTGTTTTAATAAATCAAATTGACAATATTTATTGTCCTTTTTTATGTGTTGCTAGAGTTGCTCTTCTAGTATTTCATTCAGGATTTTGAAATTTATCTTTTATTTTATTTTATTTTTTTACATTTCAGATTACAGGACAGCCCTGTTTTGGTTACATGATTTGTTTTTACACAGGGTAATTTTAACTCTTCATATCCAAGTTATGATCCCAAACAAATCAAGTAAAAAATGACCAATCTGTGGTCAAATCTCATGAAGGTTACTTATAATCTGAAAATGAATATTAATTATATACCTATTTGATTTACCACATTATAAGTTAAAGTGCCACCAACAGCTGTTGGTGAATGACTATTTGCTAAAAGTTCAGATGTAAAAAAAAAAAAAAAAAGGCAGTGATATTCTCCTCCATGCAATAAATATATCTTTCATGAAAATTTAGTTTGTCTTCGGTATTCAGTACTTTATATAAACAGAATTCATTGATTTTAAAATTCTACAAGTAATATGAGTCTAGTAATGAGTTCTTACAACATTGGGCTTAACATCTGCACTCATTAGAGTGATTTTTGCTTTTTTTTCTCTAACATTTGTCCAATGTAGAGGATTGTAAGTTTTCCAACTTAATCATTTGGAAAAATATCCAATTATAAAATCAATCAAAGTTGTCAAATATAGGAAATCTTTGACTGACAGTTACTACTACCTCCCAAGCTAATTAGATTCTTCGCCTTTGAGAGCTGTAATTCAACTGTTCAGGTAGAAAATGTGGAGGAGAAACAAGCTGGGGAGAAGTTGACCTTGACCTCCTGCTATGGGCCAAGGGCTGTGTCATCTGGTATATACTTTCTTGTAATTTTTATAATGCTTCTTAGAGTTAATCAATAATAATTTGTCATAATTCATGAGACCAGTCTTTTAAAAATGGAAGTCATATCCAGTAATGTAAAATCATGATTAATAATAAGTTTTGGTCCACCATGATTAGGGTAGGTAGACATATCTAGCTATTTATGCTAGATTGATAATAAAACAAAAATAATGATAGTGAAAATAAAAGAATAACATGTTAAAATTTACTAGTTTCATAGGATTCCCATAGACCATTCATGTATATCATCTTACTTTCCCTCCCATAGTTTCGTATATTGTAAACTGATTTTTTTTTCTCATTTTAGAGATAAATCACTGTGAACTGAAATTCCCCCAAACCATACTGGTAATGAATAGCATGGCAAGGGGTATTAACCTAGGACTTTAAACCTCTATATTGTGCTTTTTATACTTTAAAATACTGGAAATTGGATCGAGACTTCATTAAGATATTCTACCTTCAGTTCCCCAAATGGTGATGCTTTGGAACACCAGGCTTTGGAAAGGCATTTACCTGAGACTACAGTGAAAGTCCACAGGAATGAAGAGGCAGTTTATTTATCTCCATGCAAAGACAGCTCACCACCATAAGATTTTTTGATTGGTTGATTGGTTCAGCTTTATTCACACTACATTCTCTGTGACATGCTTAATTTATTCAGCAAGCCATCTTTAATGCCTAACATTACCCAGACCTCAAGGGTAATTTTTTTTTTTGTAAGAGATGTGTAAAGTTTTATTTACTTATTTATTGATTGAGAAAGAATACTCTGTTGTCCTGGGTAGAATGCCACGGCATCATAGCTCACAGCAACCTCAAACTCCTGGACTCAAGCAATCTTCCTGCCTCACTTTCCTGAGTAATTGAGAAGATAGGTGCCCACTACAATGCCCAGCTAGTTTTTCTATTTTTAGTAGAGACAGTGTCTTGCTCTTCCTGAGGCTGGCCTCGAGCTCCTGAGTTTCAGCAATCCACCTGCCTCAGCCTCCCAGAGTGCTGGGATTACAGGTGTAAACTGCTGCGCCCAATCAAAATTTTATCTTTTAAATAGTGATGAAAACACATAAACCCTACCACTTATGTGTATAAACAAATATATGACCTGCCCTCCTAGATACATTTGGGCAATATAACATAACATTCCCAAAGTGATTTGTGGTTATTACGTTAACTATTTCTATAAGGAAAGAATATGCAAGTATTCCCTGGGTTAAATAATGTGAGTCTACAGTTTCAGCTTCTAATAAGAATACTAACATATTTTTAGTACTTTCTTAGAACATATTAACATGTTTCCTGTTATAATGAAACTCAAATATTTTGACAAGAAGTCAAACCTGAATACATTTTCAATTACATCTTGAAGAATAAATGACCCAGAAGCATAAATCAAAGCAAGAGTATAATACATGAGATTTCAAAAAAGTGAAAAGGAGAAGGCAGAGATTTTTAGTGAGTTTAGAGTACAGCTGAGGATGTGGAAACCAGATAAACAACAAGAACGTATTAGTAAGTAGCTAACAGTGCTAACACCATAACTAATTATTTTCATAAGTCGTAGAGCAGAAATATGTTTTCCTTTATGCTAAAATGTCTCACAGATACCTAGATAAATACTTAGATCCTCCAAATAAGATATATAATAAATACTTGGTAAAACTTATGGCAAATATCAAAATTTCCTTGTATTTAACCACTGTTTTTCATACCTGAAAGGACAAATTTTAAACCTCCTTGTGCCTGGATTTCATCTCCTTTAGCAGCAGGTGCATTGGGTCTCTTTCAGCTCCAACGAGTTTCTTTCCCACCCTCAGCGGTAGGCCGGACCTTCAGATCAACAGAGCAAGAAATGGTGACGGGAGTAGCTCGGGGAGGGTCCACGCCGTCCTGTTGCAACTATTCTCTTCACACACTCCACCTATCTTTTCTTCTTAAATTGAGTGATTTTATGAATTTTAGGTAGTCGCAGTTATGAATTACATTAATAAAGCACAACCTATGTACAGCTCTCTATTACTTATTTTTTTGTATATTTTCCAATTTAGCTTACCTAATTGAGGGAATGAAATTTACGTATTGACTAATAACCCATTAGACATTCATTAAGTGCCTACCACAGCCCCTGTGCTTGATTCTAGGAAGATAAAAGTCAACAACAAGAAGAACAAGACCAAACTCAGGTACTCACAGAGCCGAGACTTGGTTGTAGGGACAGATGTCAAGCAAGTATTCTGGAGCAACCTCTGCAACAGAATATGTAGCAACCTATGTAGTAGGACATGTAGCAGCTTATGTAAGGGGACAGCAGGTCTGAAGAGACGAAGTGGCGGTTACTGAACTTTAAGGAACGGACGTTGGCCGCTGGAACTTGATCAGCTGCGGAACTCCAGTGAAGGGGGCGGGGCTGGGGGAGGGACATATGTTCTCTATAAATAGCAGCCGACACCGACCGGCAGGCCCACCTCCTGCAAGCTTCGAGTTTATAATCCATTGTCCCACCTGCTTCCTTGGTGACGACACGGACAGTATTGAAAGCAAAATCAGCACTCTAAATGCTAGGAAAGGGACGTAACAGCTATGTGAGAGCTGAAAATAAGGAATCTGACCTAATCAAGGAGGTCTTAGAAGAGGCCTGAGGAAGTTAAAGGACTTGGGATTTAAGATTGATAGGAAGCAATGAATAGGGTGGGAAAGTGATTCAGACAAATTCCTGCAGCTGCAGTGCCAGGCCCGGTGCGTGTAGTAGGTAAACAAGGTTGGTGTGGCTGATGCAGAGGGAGTTGAGAGGACTATGACAGGGCATTAATGTATCTGGTGTTAAAATATTCAGGCTTCAGTGCTTGAAATATTTGAGTATGTGGTAGGAGGATATTAGGTGGAGACTGGAGATGTGGGGTACCGGTCATTATGTTATTGCAGTCACTGGGTGAGCGGTGTGACTAAGAGCAATGAGCAAGTCCATGGAGGTAGGTAGACTTGACACAGAGTTAAGAACAAAATGAGGGGGCTTAGACGTATGACAAATTGATAGTAGAATAGGGTGTTATAAAACATAATCATTGTTTCTTGCTTATACAACTAGATTTTTGTGAAGAATAGCATGAGTCCCGCCTGTTCCCCCCCAGGGTGGGCTGGGAATATTCAAGGGGAGATGTTAGAGGTAGGCGATTAGACTCATAGGAGTGATCTGAGTCAGAGTAATGAACTTGGGGGTCAGTAACATTTAATCAAGTAATAGAAGATCTTCTGCCATAGTAGCTTATGTTTCTAAAATGTATCCTAAAATGTAGCATAATACTTAGGAACAATACCAAAATGCTGCAGAGTTCCAGTTTGTAGTTTCATTGTAAACAGCAATAAAACTGTATAACACCTCAAAAATAATATTAACGTAGAGCTCCTAAACTTGCCACAGGGCTCTCTTTATGAGAACTTAGATCAGATTCAACCAGACAACAAATCCTTCTTGTTTACAACTGCAGATACATAAAGGACAGGCTTTACTAAGAAAGAATTTGGAAGTATTGCTAAAAGAATTTAATTACCCATAAAATGTTTGTTGTGTATGGATTTGTATGTGTATGTGCACACACGTGCCTCTAATAAGCACTTATATATAAGCACTCTAATGTTTCAGGAGGTATTCTATTTGTTTTGTTTATGTTAAATCAATTCATCCTCTAAACAACTCTATGAGATGGGTAATTTTTTGTTTTCTACTTTTGAGATGAGAAAAATGATTTATAAAGGAGATAAATAACTTTGAATCACTCATCCAGATACAAAGGGAAATGTTAGGAACCAAACATTTACGGCCTGGTTTCAGTGTCTCCACTCTTGTGCATATGGCAATATTGTTTTGGATTATTCACTCACCCACTCTTCCTGTGAAAAGATCCTATGCTCTGTCCCAGTGTCATGCTTGCACCTGATAATGAGAGGATACATTTCCTTACCACACTGGATCCTGCTTAACCATGTGATTTGTTCTGGCCAATGAAATTTAAGCAGAAATTATAGCTGCCCCAGCATAGAGCAGTTCTCTGGGTGGGCCTGGGCTGACCCCCACCCCACCCCCAGCTTGTTGTTCCAGTGTCATATGAGTAATTTTGCTTTCTTTTTAAAGATCAAACGCCTTGGATTTTGCTGTTTGTTTTCTATCATTATCAACAAGCAAACAAAATTGATCAATAATTTTCCATTTCAATAATGAATATTTAATATACAAACCACAGAAAGGAAAATCTATAAAAAGTTTAAGATTCATATCAAAATTATTTTAAATTGCACAAATTGAGGGTTATGTGGCAAAAAAAATTACTATACAAACATTGATAATGGTTTTAAACTGGACTACATAAAAGTTTTTTTTTAATAGTTTATGAAAAATATCTTGTGTTGCTCATTAATTTATACCCACCACCTAGTTCAATGACTAATAAACGATCAAACAAGCTATGAGTCCAGTTAGAATCATGACATAATGGATGACTGTGGCTGGATCCCCAACAGCAAAGGTGCATCCCTAGAAAATCTGTCCTTTAACTGTCTCCTTTCTTGATATTCAACTGTGAAAAAAATTCTGTTAAACACCTTTTGTTCATGAATAACTTTGCCTAACTAGACGTTAAGTGGAAGATATCACTAGAATATTAAGAAGATTTAATTTTATTTTATTACCTTTTCTACGGTTTCTTCAATGGTCATGGCTTATGTACTTTTCTTGAGATTCTTTGAAAAGCATCAGAGGAGCATTAGCTTAGGAGAGCTGTCATTTTGGGGTATCTCTGTAAGAAAAAGAAAAAAATCCCATTTGTTAATATGTTAATCCTGTCCCCAGGTTTCTACAGATGCTCCACATAGCGTCTTTCAAAATTCCTGGTTAGTAAAATCCATATGAAGAGTCATCACTAATTCGTACTTTGTTTATACGGTAGATAAGAACCATACTTTATTTACTCTAACACACAATGCCACAAGTCATTGGCTACTTCAGAAAAATAAATAAATTTTAAAAATTCAAGTAAAGGGCAATATAAGAAAAACATGAGAAAATAAATCAAATCTACTTTTTTATAAATCTCTGTTTTAATTCTTCATTTGTTTTCTACAAATGACCACACAACTCCATTGGTTAACAATTGATAATAGCACGTGAATTAACCAGTGTCCTTCTAATCAAATTGAGAAAATAATAGAATCTTCAGTTTTTTAATTTCCCCTTTCTGAGACCATCAGCATTCTCTTCCCAAATAAAGCAAGTAGATAGTTAGTGCAAATAACTACCCTGAAAATGAAGAAACTTCTAATACACAATGAAAGACAGACATCTACATAGAATATAGGTGTATTCTGTGGCCTATAATCAGGACAGTGCCATCCTGCAGAGCAAGAAATAAGCAGAAAGTCAACACCAGACGTTTCTCAGGTCACACAATCTGACAGTAGAGAATAGACCTTTTTTTTTTTTTTTTTAATCAAACAAATCCAGGTATAGCAACACAGTCAGATACTCCTATTATTTAGGTAATAAACAATCTGCAGATGAGAGGAGGTGAAGAGCCTTCAACCATTCCTGAGAGATCTCTAAGTACTGTGTGTCGACTGCAGGCTGCTTCAAAACAGCAGGAAGCACTCTGGAGAATCAGCCCATCCTCTTGCCTTGCAGCTCCCACTACCGTGAAGTGGTACTTTAAACTACGTGTTTCTGTTCTGAAGCTTATTGTCCCCTTTATTTTCCTTCAACAATTTTACTTGCATGATAGATTTATTTTGAAACAGATATGAAAAATTACAGAGGACAAAAATCATCAGGTGTATGAATGCTCTCGAATGAATTCTCCCTAGCTTTTTTTTTTTTTTTTTTTTTTTTTTTGAGAAAGAGCCTCAAGCTGTCACCCTGGATGGAGTGATGTGGCATCCCAGCTCACAGCAACCTCCAATTCCTGGACTCAAGCGAGTCTCTTGCCTCCGCCTCCCAAGTAGCTGGGACTACAGGCGCCTGCCACAACGCCTGGCCATTTTTTGGTTGCAGCCGGTATTGTTGTTTGGCGGGCTGGGCTGGATTTGAACCTGCCAGCTCAGGTGTACGTGGCTGGCTCCTTAGCCCGTTGAGCCATAGGCGCCGAGCCCCTAGCTTTTTTTTTGAATAATTACAAAGCAAGAGAAGCATTCAGTCAAATATAGTAAAACATGTTAAGCTGTGTTAATCCTCTTATCACTTCGATTTCTTCTGCATTTCAGGGCATCTGATTATTTTGCAATCATCTTGCTAAAAATTGACATCTTTATGACAAACAACATAATAACTAATTTTTACCAATTAGTTGGGAAAAGCCATTTGATCTATATAAAAAATTCTAATATTAACAATTGTCATGGACTATGTGATACAAAACATAAAAAACTTAGTTATCCATAGTTCAGAAAATGTAGGCAGAATATTCATGAAGACTGAGCTAAATATTTTAGTATTGGTTTAGCAATTTGCGAGGGGTGAGAGGGGAAATATTTTTAAGTTTTTTTTTTCCTCCTTCTAAGTGTTGATGATGATTTGCCTGGTTGTACATATTTTACTGCCCTGTCCATCAGCACTGACATTACAGTTGGTGACCACATTATATTCTTTACTCTTGAAAACCCAAATGGACTCCCTGTCTGTTACATTTCAGGAGATCTTCTGGGGATTGCAACGACTTTGACTTCTCCACGGTTTTCCTCCATACTACTTTGATTATCTGTCATATGTTCATCTAGACAACTCCATGGGAGATAGCCTCTCAAACACCACCAGGAAGGTCTCAGTAACAAATCCCCAAACATTATGCACGTTCTGGATTGAGCAGACTTGATTGCTTAAACTTCTCTTGCTTTTTAGCTTCTTTCCCACTGTATAATTTTGGTTCTATTCTTGCTCCTCCAAATGCATGTACAATTGTATTTCCCTTAGTCTTCATTTTATTTTTTATAAAGTTTTGTCTTTTCTCCTCACCTCCCTTCACTATTGGTACTTTAAAATAGTCCATCCCTTGAATTTATAGATTTCCAAATCTATACTTTATTTCTCTTCTTAATCCTACATCTATACCATTTCAGTCTAATACCTACCCCCATTACCGAAACTCCCCCATTCTAGCCCCTACAATCCATAATTGATCTTGCCTGAAATCCCCTATATCTTCAAGTTCACTTCTTCAGTATTTTTTTAATGTATTTTATCCAAACAGAAATCTGACTAAAGATACTGATTTCCCTGGAGTTTTCTTGAGGGTCTATATTTCTTCCATGTTCATGGCCCTCTTTCCACTGGGCTCAAGCTAGAAAAATCGTGTTATGGGGTAATCATTACCCCTTTCAAATCATTTTCCCTCCATTCCTTGTCTCCCCAAACACTCATCTTTAAATCTTAAATCATCAAACTATATTATCACTTCATCCATTGCTGCTCTTTTCACTGACACTAGATTATTTTCCTTTATTTACGACAATTTTGGTCACCAGTTTACCTTCCCCCCAGTATGAATTTGGTTTTAATTTTTGATGATTTCAGTATGCACCTAGAAAATGGATCTAATTTGCTGGTTTCTTAGTTGGCTCTTGAGAGTTATCTGAAACTCAAAATTAGGTTGGCTATTCACCCCTATGGTAATTTCCTTGTTTTAGTGTTAGTAGTGGTGTGTCCTTACATAAAATGACCAGCAGGAAACTCCACAAAATTCCACCACTATGGAGACAAACACATACACGATTTGTCCCACAGTCTCTCATCCGCCTGTTAACGGAGATAAACTCTCTGTGCTGCTTCCTAAATCCGATCCTTCTATGAGGGCACTAACTCCATCTCCCCGGCCTGACTTAGAACATGTAACCAGGAATTCTCTTCTCAATCCTGTGTCATTAACTTTTTCATTGTAGTAAATTATCCAGATAATTTTCATAATTCATAATCACAGGTAACCCAGTTTTTTGTTTGTTTGTTTGTTTTTGTTTGAGACAGAGACTCAAGCTGTCACCCTGGATAGAGTGCTGTGGCTTCACAGCTCACTTCAACCTCCAATTCCTGGGCTCAAGCAAGTCTCTTGCCTCTGCCTCCCAAGTGGCTGGAACTACAGGCACCTGCCACAACGCCTAGCCATTTTTTGGTTGCAGCCGTCATTGTTGTTTGGCAGGGCCGGGCTGGATTTGAACCCGCCAGCTCAGGTGTATGTGGCTGGCGCCCTAGCCCGTTGAGCCACAGGCGCTGAGCCAGGTAACCCAGTTTAAACAAAGCACAAATATATTTTCTGTTCATTTTCTTCAGATAAAACGATTAGCTCTTTTAAGTAGGTGGTACGTAGTTCATTTATTTGTATCCTCCAAATCTCATGCTGACATTTGATCAAGGTGAAGCCTGTTGGGAGGTGTTTGTGTCATGTGCGTTGATCTTTCACAGATGAAGCTGAGTTGTTGTTCTCTGAGTTCCCATCAAAGCTGGTTAGTTAAAAGAGACTGTCATCCCTCTTCTCTGGCTGGCTCCTTCTCTGACAATGTGACACACCTACTTCCCCTTCTCCTTCCACCTTGAGAGGAAGTTCCCTGAAGCCCTCCCCAGAAACAGATGCTTCTTGTACTTTGCAGAAATCTGTGGGCCAGACAAATCCCTTCTCCTTATAAATTACCCAATTTCGGCTATTCCTGTGATGAAAAACTGATCAAGAAGTGGTTAGTACAGAGATACTACTTTAACTTAACTTTATTATCTTTTAAAATCATACCACACATGTGTATTACATATATATATATGTCACTCCTTTTATGCATGATTATTCACAAGAAGTTTACAATAAGGAAAAGCAGTAACTAATAGAAGTTATTTAGAGAGTGACCAATTTTATTTCTCTAGTAGGACTAATTTCCATTTAAAATTACTTCAAACAGATAGTATTTTATCTATCTAGATTTATCTATCTAGATAAATTCTATCTAGATATCTATCTATCTAAATAAAATTACAAAGGTAATCTCTCCAAAATTTCATTTCCACCTCCATGATTTTACTCTTGCCTCATTTTCATGAAAATGTCATTTTGGTCTAGAGTATGAAATTCACTCCCTGACGGCTTCGCTGACAGTTCTAAACCACACCAATCTACTCTTTTCCTGCACTATTAACATACTTTTAACATGAGCATCAAGCTTAGCATAAGTAAAAATGGCAGATAACAGTCAGTGGAGGCTATTCCTGCCTATACTTGGGTAGTTGATATGAACGCTAACCATATTCTCTTAAGAGTTTTCTTTATTGCCAAGTTTATTGAAGAGGAAGAAAAACAGCCACACAGTACATCTGTCTGAATTGGGTATGAATTAGCAGTCTTGGCTTGAAATTTATTTTATTTTTAATGAACACATTGGCTGAAAGCAAATGTTTTGTTACAACATTATTTTAGAAGCACTGTATTTTTCCTGAAGAGACTGTACCGTTCAAATCCACTATAGTCTACTTCACCTTTTCAAAAATACAAGGATAACAGTTATTTCTCCATATCTTCCATTCAATCAAGTGCATACAAAACTAAGACATGGTTCATTTTATTGCTTAGATCCATTATTCATTTTTCTTTACTCCTTTCTTTGTTGTTTTTAAGACTTAAAAAAATAGCTGTTTGTAAACAATATTTTCTTGAGTGCGAGTAGCTTTTAACCCCCACAATAACCCTTATTTTTTTCAATGTTTGTTTCAAACTTATGTTTATTGTTCCACTTACAAAACATGTTTTTATTTTGCCTGTTGATAGAAGTAACACTTCAAAGATACATTATATTTTAACAAGAGATCATAATTTTACTACTATAACAAGTTACTAGAGAAGTAGAACACCACATCACAATAATTTATTCATAATAGAAAATCCAATCTTTTCATTCTTACTCCCTCTCCCTGTCAGTTGTTTTAGTCTAATATTTAAAGCATAGTGTATAAAAAAGGCCCTTTGATCATTTCAGAAGCCATAATCACTTAAAGAAGAACTGATCTCTGATCTTAAATATTAGCAGGTAAAAGAGAAAAAGGCCTTTTACTCATTTAAAGGCTAAAAAATAATCATAATCGTACATGCTTTTAGCTCTTTACTGAAATTTCACATATAATATGTGAGCAGTTTCAATGGGAAGGGAAAACTTTATGTAAAGTGCAAGGGATTTCTTTTTCTCATAATGTGCCTTCTATTACTAACCTCTGATGTTATTAAATCCCACTGTGATATTTTTCCTTCAGTAGAACCTATAAAAAATACAGTTCTTCACAAAGTTTATTAAGACCAGCCCATGAACCAGCTCCAGACTTATTCCTGCCTGGACAGTTTCAATATTCTGTACTTGTTTCTAAATTTGCTTTGGAAATTCCTCTCATCTTCCCTCTTCACCACAAACATCCCCCTTTATGTTTGAGGGGAAAAATCAGGTTTGCAATTTGCTGGGCAGTAAGGAAGAAATTTCTTTTTTCCAAGACAGCCTAAACACCAGAGTAGTATTTACACAAGTTTGAATGAATAAAGGTTGCCAACACATGCAGTTTTAAAGTTTCCTGATATGGGGAGAAATGAACACGTTTTTGGATTAAAGAAATAGACCTGTCATAACTATCATGTTCTACAATGAAATTGAATAATAAAGGAAATATGTACATAAAGGACATGTCTACCCTATTTTGAGAAAAATACTGAGTTGGAAAAGATTGAATTGCTTTTTAAAGTACCTTCTTTAGAAAATAAACAATAAAGGTTACTTTTTACTTTACACAGGAAATACACCTCAAATATTAGAATACTATGTTTTCTCTGTTCTAAACTACTAAACTTGTCTATTATTGTCTGGAGCTAAAGCCTTTTTGAGCATAAGTCAATGATAGCCAAAGGTCCTGCTCACATTAAAATGATAATTCTCTTCCTGTTTCCGCTGGCTACAATTTGTTTCCTGAGGGAACATTTGTGATCATGCCAACATCCCATTGGCCCCTGGATATGCCACTAACCGAATTTATTAATAATTGGTTGCCATTCAAAGCTCACAGTGTACATGGCCTCCATGGTTCATGGCACAGGACTTGAGACAACCTACCCTTTAAAAATCATGTTCTCCCCGTTCATTTTTAAAATGACAAAATTACAGAAATGGACAGCACAATAGTGGTTGACAGGAATGTGGGAGACGGTAGGGCTTTGGGTGTGGTTCTAAGATGACAACACAAGGATCTTGGGGGTAATGACACTGTTCTCAATATTGAGTGCAGTGGTAACCATTTGAATCTACACATGTGATAAAATTAGGTAGAACTAACTACACATGCAAACCAATGAGAAAACTGAAATTGGGACAATCTGAATAACATAGGTGAATTACATCAAACTCAATTGTTTAGTTCTGATATCATGCAGTGTCATAGCAGAAAGTCCACATGGGGTCTCTCTGTGGTATTTCTTCTAACTGCACATAAATATTTAATTATCCCAGATTTAAAAGTTTAATTAAATAGTAAATAAACTTGCCAAAAGGTGCATGGTACATCATCTTACTATTGAGATACAGACCACTCACTTACAAATTTAGGGTAAATGCTGCAGAGGTCCTATAATTGGCAACTGTTATGTGTGAAGTCACTTCAGTTTTCATCCTGTTAACTCATGTCAACTTGGAGCAGAAAGATAAGAATCTCCTGACTTGTGAACTTTGGAACTTCTGGAATAAGGAAATATAATAATGTACATGTCACCCTTATGTGATTCACATAATATAAAATACTTGCTATAGCTATTAGAATTGAAATCATAGCAACAATATCAAAAACAATTAAAAAATAATCCTAAGCTGTGTATTAAAATAGTACTTTTTCCAGAAATATGAGAGTGTAGGAGAAATCATATAAAACTTTGGAAGCCTCGGAGTCGGAAGATGGTGGCAGAGACAGTCCCGTAGCTCTTCTCTCCCCAGTCAGCAGGTGAGAGGGAGGGAGCTCTGGATCTTTCCCTGTGTGAATTATTGGAGTGGATGGGCAGCTGGAGATGCACAGCGAGTTGGTAGATTGTTGTGAATGAAATATAGTTCATAACTGCAGAAACTGCTGTAAACCATTTCCCCCTGCCTGGAGGAGGGACAGCTGGCCCCTCCCACAGGGAGGACAGCAGGTCGCAACTCACAAAACCTAACGGAGTAAATTCCACCGAAGCATGGATCTCAGAGTATGACCAGAAAGGGGTGCTGCTAGGATTCACGGAGACCTGGGCCCAAGCGAGAGCCGAAGGGTTGA
>CAUYON010185083.1:0-12531 GCA_963573935.1 Arctocebus calabarensis
ACCCTGGGTAGAGTGCCGTGGCATCACAGCTCATAGCAACCTCCAATTCCTGGGCTCAAGCGAGTCTCTTGCCTCCACCTCCCAAGTAGCTGGGACTACAGGCACCCACCACAACGCCCGGCCATTTTGGTTGCAGCTGTAGTGAAATGTTTTTCAATGTGTCATATGTAAAAAGCTGTTATCCAGCCATTGACCTGTCCATTTGCAAAGCAATTTTTAGTTACCAATTTATCAATGATATTCAGGCCTGAAGATGATTTCTGCCCCCAAAACATGTGCTCTTGGAATTTTAAGGACATCTTGAAGAACCGCACATCCAAGTTCTCATCCATCTGGTATCCCCTCTACTGTTGCCCTGTGGCTTTAACACACACAACTTCATTGGAAACTCTCCCATTGGAGACATCATTTGGGGGCAATACAGGACCTGCTTTCAACTTTGATTTTAGAGAGGAGGAGCTAACCATATATACAGCATATATAATTTTCCATTAAGATGTTATTCAAAGCCCAGTATGAGGGTTTAAGTAACAATAAGAGCGCCACTTACTGAACAAGGGATTTTAATGTACACTTCAGAGTATAGTCTCTCATCTTGGAGAAATGTACTCATCTGGTCTTCCTGACATGCTCAATCATGGGTGTCATATCTCTGACTCTTGCCATAACTTCTCTTGATTTCACTCATTGCTAGAATGCTTTAAACCTGGGTTATATTTGTAAATGCTCTCTAGTTTCTTAGGATTTCTGTTTTGAAATCTGCTTATTGGTTTTGGCTCATCCCTCAGAGAACAATGAGGAAATTTGACCTCAATCTTGCTATATTCAGAGAGGAAGACTTCTTTTTTAGCAAATTTTATTGTGTATATTTAAGGTGTAGAACATGATGTAATGAGAGAAATAAATATAGTAAAATGGTTACTGTAGTGAAACAAATCAACATATCCATCATCTGACATCATTATCCAGTGTCAAAACCCTGAATATAAGATCTGCCAATAACATTCATGAACTCATTCTAGAAAAAGTATTATATACCTCATTGGTCACCTTTGAGATACTCTCCTGGGAAAGCTATGCACTGATGCCAAGGTCTAGTCCATCCTTGAAAGCACTTTTTCTAGGATGAGTTCATGAAGTTAATGGGTGGATCTTGTATTCTTTATTAACCAGAGTCCTCATGTTATACATAAGATCTTGAATCTTAACTTATTTTTCAAAGTATTGTGACCCATTCAGCTAGCAGAAGAGGGGAGGGACAAAGTGGTGGTGGCATTGGGTATCTCAACTAAAAATAAAAACACTGAGTTGGTGGAGGTTAGTGAGTGAGGTATGGCAGGGTCCTGGGGAAATATCAACATAGACACTGAGAACTCACCATGGGGCTTTGAGCAAAAATTGCTTAAAATATTTGTATTGAGTAAGTGAATGAGTGAACTGATAGCTCCCCTGCTGGAACATTTCCTTCCAGGAACTCATGGAGCCACAAATGGGAACCAATAAAACCACTGTTGCTGAGTTTGTTCTCCTGGGCCTAGTGGAAACTGAAGAGATGCAGTCCGTGGTGTTTGTACTCTTCCTCTTTGCCTACCTGGTCACTGTCGGGGGCAACCTCAGCATCCTGGCTGCCATCCTTCAGGAGCCCAAACTCCATACCCCCATGTACTTCTTCCTGGGGAATCTATCAGTGTTGGATGTTGGGTGCATCAGTGTCACTGTTCCTGCAATGTTGTGTCATCTCTTAACCCACAAACGTGCAATTTCCTACAATGCCTGCCTTACACAACTCTTCTTCTTCCACCTTCTGGCTGGGATAGACTGCTTCCTATTGACTGCCATGGCCTATGACCGATTCCTGGCCATTTGCCGACCCCTCACCTATAGCACCCGTATGAGCCAGAGAGTCCAGAGGATGTTAGTAGCTATGTCCTGGGCTTGTACCTTCACCAATGCCCTGACCCACACTCTTGCTTTAACTACTCTCAACTTCTGCGGCCCTAATGAGGTGAATCATTTCTACTGTGACCTCCCACAGCTCTTCCAACTCTCTTGTTCCAGCACCCAACTCAATGAGCTGCTGCTCTTTGCTCTAAGTTTTTTAATGGCAGGTGCACCTGTGTTTCTCATCATCACCTCTTACATCCATGTGGCAGCTGCAGTTCTGCAAATACGCTCATCAGAGGGCAAGAAGAAAGCCATCTCCACATGTGGCTCCCACCTCACTGTGGTTTTCCTCTTCTATGGGACGGGTGTCTTCAACTACATGCGTCTGGGTTCAGAGGAAGCTTCAGACAAGGATAAAGGGGTTGGAGTTTTCAACACTGTTATCAACCCCATGTTGAACCCACTTATCTATAGCCTTAGAAACACTGATGTTCAGGCTGCTTTATGGAAGATACTCATGGGGAGGTGTTCACTGATCTGAGAGTTGATAAAGATCCCTCCTTCCTCCTGCTTCTGGATTGTGGAAAATTTCCCATGAAGGCCATTACCTGTAATATTAGATCATAGCCATTTTTTTTCCTGTCTCCTGATGCCTGAAGATCAGTGTTCCGTTTTTGTCATACAAGGAGACCCTACATAATTCATTCATTTATTCATTCAACACATACTTACTGTATTACTTCTGTGATCCAGTGAGTCTTATATGGCATTGATGAAGGCAATCGACAAAATCTCTCCACTCATACAACTCACATGCTGCAAAAGAGGACAAAATAAATAAGCACCACATATCATACATCACATGGTGGTAAGTGCTATAGAGAAAACAAAGATGGAGGACGTGAAGTTAGGTTCTGCCTCTCAAGCCTCCTGGGCAAGTGACTGCCTTGATTTTAGGGCTATGTTCATTTTCTGGGTAGAGTTGAAGCCTTATAGTCCTGTATGCCTGGAAAACAGTGTTTCATGGGGAAGGGTCATTTGGTTAATCATACCTTCAGTAGGCTCAGCACCTGTAGTTCAAGCACCTATGTGCCAGCCAATACACCAGAGCTGGTGGGTTCGAATCCAGCCCTATCCTGCCAAACAATGACAACTGCAACAAAAATAGCCAAGTGCTGTGGCGGGCACCTGTAGTCCCAGTTACTTGGGAGGCTGAGGCAAAAAAATTGCTTGAGCCCAAGAGTTTGAGGTTTCTGTGAGCTATGATGCCACAGCACTGTACCCAGGGTGACAGCTTGAGACTCTGTCTCAAAAAAAAAATCATAGCTTAAGTAACTAAGAATATCAATGCAAAGTTTTCTTCTAGTGGGGATGTGAGATTAGAGTGTGGAAAGGTTATTTTTTTTCTTAAGCCACCAGCCAGTGCCAAAAATCATTACATTCAACTGTTTGCCTTTCACCTTCAAAAAAATAAATTTCTCCTATTAATTATCACATAAGAATTCTGAAGATGTAATGATGTAAGTAGGGAACAGAATGTGTCTAGACAGGAAAAGAGTCCATTAAATAAAACTACATGAATGCATACATGATGTATCTTAAATCAAGAAAGGCATGTTCCATCTCCATCCCCTGGCATATCTTTTTCTCTTATTTAATGTCCCCTTCCTCACACACACATGTTAAAGCCTTTGAAACAGTGACCAGCAGTCCATTTGGTCTGCTATAACAGAATACCATAAACTGGGTGGCTTATAAACTAGGGAAATTTATTTCTCACAGTTCTGGAGATTGACAAGTCCAAGATCAAGACGCCAGTAGATTTGGTGTTGATGAGCTCTCACTTCCTGCTTTGCAGATGGCTGTCTTCTCACTTCATCCTCAATGGTGCAAGGAGCTTTCTGGGGCCCTTGTTATAAAATCCTATCTTATCAGGGCTCTTTCCTCATGACCTAGGCTCCATCTCCAAATAATATCACACTGAGATTAGGTTTCAACATAAGTATGGGGAAGAGGAAAAACAAACATTAGTCTATGTCCCCATTAAAGACATTCTTTAATCTGTTATGCTGTTTTTCATTTCTAGCATGTTCTTTTGATTCTTAAAGTTTCCATCATTCTCCTTACATGTTGTCCACTTTTCAAATATGGACCTTAGAATATTAATCACACTTATTTTAAATTCCCAGTCTGATGATTCCAAATCTCTGTTACATCTGAGTCTAGTTCTGGTGCTTACTTTGTCTCTTCAGGCTCTGATTTTGCCTTTTGGTATGCCTTGTAATTTTTTGTTGAATGCTGGTCATGATGTATTTTGTAAAAGGAGCTGTGGTAAGTAGGTCTTTGGTATGAAGTTTTGTTTACCTGCCCAGGAGTACTACTGTGCTTACTTTTTGCTGTACACATAGATATCAGAGGCTAAGATCTGTCTGTTCTTGTTTTTGTCTCCCCATCATCTTTGCATTTCCCTAGACATACCTTCTTTAATAGGATCCAATCCTTGAAGTTCTTTCCATTGTAATCACTTCGTCATATAGGAGATCTACTGATGTGGTGATGGAGACCTTCTGATGTGGGAGCAGGGAGAATATTCTCTTAATATAATCTTACAACTAGGTTCCAGTCTCACTCAAGACTCAGGTCTCACTCTGTGTCCCAGTGCTGTGACCTTCACCGTGCTGCTCAGCTCCCTCCTTCCTCTTAGGTGATACTGGCAGGATAGAATAATGTTTCCTTTCCCTACTACTTTTTCTCCCCCCATGTTGTCAATTAGGCTCTGGCAAAACCCACTCTTGGTTAGACTCTGGTAAAACAGTTTCCCTTGAGGGCAAGACTTTGTTAAAGAAATATACTCTGGGCATATTTCAACATGGTTAATTCCAACCCACCCCCCACCAGTAGCATAAAGGCATTTTTCCCCAATTTTCACATGGATATTCCAGTGAAGTTCCTAGGGGTAAAACTCAGGAAACTGTGAGATTCCTATTGTCCTACTAACTCTGTCCCTCCAATGCAGAGGTTTTAACTCGCAGGCTACTTCTGTTCTCCAGTAATTTGTCGATTGTAGTCTAAGTGTTCCCACCTTTGCTGTCTCCAGCCGTGAGCTTCTGATACAAATAAGCTGTGATTCTGTATATCAGTCTTGCTCCATTTTTCAAGGGAACAGCTTGCCTGTGACCTCAGTTCTCTGGGGAATCTAAGAAGAGTTGTTTCCTTTCAGTTTTCTCAGCTGTTTTCTTATTGTGAGGATGAGAATGATGACTTCCAAGTTCTTTGTATGTTGGAGTATAAAGCAGAAGTCCACATTTTATTTGATTTGATAATTGCTAGTGATGAATATTTATGGTCTGTCTGACTTCTATTTCACCCTCTCTAATAGCTACCAATTTCTGATTGGCATCCAGATAGTTCAGGGAGTGTACTGCTGGCCATGGTTGCAGAGTGAAGTTATCACAATACATATTTCTCTGTCCACAGGATGGTTCTGGGTAGGCATGTGTTCTGTAATAGTTTAATATCTTTTATATTAGCAAAATTATATTTTATATTATATTTCTTAACTGTGTTTTAATGGGAGAATTAATCCCTACACAAAATCATTTGATGAGTATTTTCTCAATTGTCAAAAAAATATATAGCTAACAGCATTTTAGATGTGTAAGTCAGAAATTACTCCATTTTATAGAATGAATGCCATTAGGTTAATTCCATCAGGAAATCTGGTTTGAAAAGGGCCACTCTAGATTCTTGCTGCAAGGCAAGCAAAGAAATGACTTTGACATGTGAAAACTGTATGTCAGTTGTAGGATAATTTTTGTGTGGTTTTTTTTTTATTGTTTCAGGTTAATTGAGGGGACAAAGAATTAGGTTACAGTGCTTGTATTTGTTAGTCCCTCTTATAACTGTGACCTGTCCTCAACAGGTGTGCCATACACCCTAACTTTGCGGCCATTAATTGGAAGCACACCCGTCTCCCTCTCCCTTCTCACCAGTCCCTTATTCCTCACCTCCCACCTTGAGTTGATTTAGGTTTTTCTCTTATGTGGGCATGTATTAGATCATTTACTGTCTTCATGTTAGAATTGAGTACATTGGATTCTTGCTTCTCCATTCTCCATCCAGGTTATTGTGGGATAGTTTTAAAGATGATTATGGATGAACATAGTGAGTATATTCTAGCCACATGCAGGGACTGAAGGTGCCCTAGAAATCAATCTCAATACTTTTAATCAGAAAGAACAGAAAACCCAGCAAGAAATGGCACAAACATTAATGAAATGTACTATCTTACCCACTTGGAAAACAAAAAAAGGAATTACTTTGCCCTTAGCAGTCTAAGAGGCATCAAAGAGCTACCAAGTATGATGAGAAAGGAATCCCAAAAAGATACTAATGACCACTGAACTTTCTTCCCTCCAAAGGCCTCTATGGATGCCAATACAGGGACTGAGATAGCAGGAAGTGCAGCTGAGAGGTTAAGAATGAGCAGAGCTCTAACAGGTTCATGGGCTGGAGAGACAAGACTTGGAGAAAGGGTCCTGCTAAAGGGAAAAGCACAGTAAACACTCTAGGTTCTCAATTGGGACCTTGAACATGCTACATTGTAGGAGTAAGACGTAGTAGGGAATAGGCCAGCCCTCACAAAGAATGAAACTCAGCTTTAATCAGTGCTATCATTTTTGCCAGAGGCAAAAATAAGTTATTTCTGGAGGAGGAAACTCTCACCCAGAGAAATGCCATCCAGTAGAAATTTAATCCAAACCACATAGGTAATTTAAAACTTTTAGAGCCCCTTTAATGAAAGCAGAAAGAAGCAGGTGAGGCTTGGTGCCCATAGCACAGTGGTTATGCCACCAGCCATATACACTGAAGGTGGTGGGTTTGAACCCGGCCCAGGCCAGTTAAACAACAATGACAACTGCAACAAAAAGTAGCTGGGCATTGTGGCAGGCACCTGTAGTCCCAGCTACCTTGGAGGCTGAGGCAAGAGAATCGCTTAAGCCCAAGAGTTTGAGGTTGCTGTGAGCTGTGACACCATGGCACTCTACCAAGGGTGACATAGTGAGACTCTGTCTCAAAAAAAGAAGAAGAAACAGATGAAATTAATTTTAATAATGTATTTAATTCAATAATGTAAAGTAAAATTACCTTATTGATATATTGATCAACATTTTAAAAGTATAAGTGAGATATTTTACATTCTTATTTATCTTACTGCCTTTGGAATCTTGATATTTTAAATTGATCATGGTAAGATTCAACTCCTTGCTGGTTGTTGAACTGAGAGCCCCAGTGCCTTGCTGGGTGTTGATTGGAAGCTGCCTGCAGTTCCTCACTACTGGAGCCTCACTACATGGCTGCTTCATCCCTCAGGGCAAGCAATGAGGGGGATGGAGGAAGAGAGACAGAGGAGATGAAAATCATAGTCTTTTATAACCTACTCCCAGAGGAAATGTCCCTCTGAATTCACTGTATTCTACAAGTTAGAATCAAGTCCCTAAATTCAGCCCCTACACACAGGGAAGATTGTATACACACACAGGACTGTCAGGAGGCAGCGGCCCAGCCCACACCCCAAATGCCCATCAGTATAGGTGAATGGACACAAGTGAGATACCAATCAGCACTAAAACTGAGCAAACCACTGACATTCACAGCATGGATAGATTATTTTTTAATTATGTTGATTGAAAGAAGTTGGACACAAATGATTTCATTTGTGTTGAATTTTAGAAAATGTTTAATCTACAGGGAAAGAAGCAGATCTGTGATTGTCCACACCCTGCAGTAGCAGGAGGGGGCAAGACAAAGGAGCAAGGAGAATAGACAACATTTTGATGGTGGTAGAGGTTACACTAGTATATACATTTGCTAAGCTCATCAAATTGTATGCCTTAAGTTGTATGTAAATTATTAATATTTTTATATAAATTATACCTTGATAAACTTGATAAAAAGAATGTCTAATATGATATCATGTATATTAAATTTCTAAAATTGGCAATTACAAATAATGTACATATTTTAGGATATATGTATATTTGGAAAATGGAGTAAATGAATTAGAGTTTTTTTGGTCCTACCAACTAAATTAGAGTCAAAGGACCAAGTGGAAAAATCACTCAGGGTGTAAAGTGCCTGCTCCGTGAATTATCCCACAATAATTTGGGAATTATCCCACAATAATAATTATCTCACAATTTCCCCAGCTGAAATTACCTGCTATAACCCTAAGGCCAGTTTTATGTAGTAACTGTTGAAACAACCTGCCATGACTCTAAGGCTAGCTTTCCTACTACTGTCACTTACCGAGCAGGACTTGCCAGCACCTCTAAAATTTCAGTAGCACCAATGAGCTTTCTTTCAAAACAATAAACATACCACTTCTCTTTCCTAATAAAATGCTAACCTTTTCTTTGTTCTCTAGACATACTGAAGACCGTTCCAGTCATTCCATATGCCTTGACTTATAATTCTGTTTTTATATATTCCCAAGTAAAACTTTTGCTTTTAGAGATGTATCCCTATATTTTAATTTGTCTTTGACAACAAATAATAATGCTATGAAGGTAAGGAAGAAAATGATACACAAAAAAATTGAGGATTATGGTTATTCCTGAAGGAGAGGCATACACAGGGATTCCATGGTACTGGAAACTGAACAATAAAGAGTTAACAAAAACTGCTCAAGAATAATTAATAAAAGAAATGCAAATACAAGGGAAAAGTTCAAGTTTACTACATCAGAGCAATTCAAATGAAAACAGTAATGGGATACAATTTGCACCTACAGGATAAACAAAAATGTTTGAAAACAATGCCATACAGAATTAGGACATAGGGAAACAAAATTAAAGAAGTAAGAGTGGAGCCTTTGAAGTCAGGAATGTGTGAAAGGGCAGCATTGCTAATAAACTAACAGAAAAGATAAACTATCTAATAGAAAAAAAAGGAGAGAGGAAGATCATAGCAGCACAACTGACCCTTTGATTAACCACCTGTGACTTAATTTGTTGTGTTTAAGATTAATCACCTATGATGGAATACTATGCAGCATTAAAAAATGGAAACTTTGCCTCTTTTATGTTTACACAGATGGAGCTGGAAAATATTCTTCTTAGTAAAGTATCTCAGGAATGGGAAAAAAATCCAATGTACTCAGTACTACTATGAACCAAATTTATAATCACTCACACTTTCATATGAAAGATAAATCACAACTATAGCCTAGGATGAAGGAAGGAAGGGGAAGGGCAAGGACGGGGTGGGCTAATAGGGGGAGGGTTAATAGGGGGAACACATGTATGGAACATATTGCAAGTACAAGTTGGATCTATCAGGTGTATAACACAAATGTCTTAACCCTGTAATTGGGTAAATGAGGTGAAAGCTATGTTAATTAGTAGGATGTAAGCACTCCAAATTGTACAAATAATCAACACATTGGGCTCGGCGCCTGTGGCTCAACGGGCTAAGGCACCAGCCACGTACACCTGAGCTGGCGGGTTCGAATCCAGCCCCAGGGCCCGCCAAACAACAATGATGGCTGCAACCAAAAAATGGCTGGGCATTGTGGCAGGCGCCTGTGGTACCAGCTACTTGGGAGGTGGAGGCAAGAGACTCGCTTGAGCCCAGGAATTGGAGATTGCTGTGAGCTGTGATGCCACAGCACTCTATCCAGGGTGACAGCTTGAGGCTCTATTTCAAAAAAAAAAAAAAAAAATCAACACATTGAATCCTATAATGGTATAAATGTATGCATGATCTATGTACAAATGACTTAAAAAACAAACAAACAAAAGATTAATCACCTATGGTCTCTAAGACTTTGTTTTATAGCACTTGAAAAACACTGAGCAGATAAACGGAGCATGATGCTCCCCCAGTTCCCTCTAGACCATATTACAAGGATCATGATCAAGCCAGCCTCACAGAAAAGAGGAAAAAAGAAAGAAAGAAAGAGGAAAAACATATGCAGTCACATCACTGCATTCTGCTATCAGAAGGCAGCAACATCTACTCTTTCTTTCTTTTCCTTTTATTCCCATAAAAACACCTGAGCCCCTTACCCTCTGGGCCAGCATTCTTTCTTTCCTGTTAAGCCCTTCCTTCCCTTGGAAAATAAAATAAACTTTTTCTTCAAAACTTTGCTAATCTCAATGTCAAGAATTCTTTCTCATCCTGCACTGCAAGTTCCAACCCCAACAACAGAGAATTCAAACGCAGGGGCAGGTATTAATCACCTGCTCAAAGAATAACTGCGCTCTAAATACACGTAAATTCAAAAGACTCAAAAGATTTTCTTTGTGTCTTTCTGCCTTCCCCCGTGACTGCCTCAGACTGGGACCCCATTCCACACACTCCTCCCGCAAAGTGTTGACCTGATGTACCTCAACCTTTTGCTCTCAATTGACCTCATATCATTTTAGTCTTTTTCTCCCCAGGACTTATAGTCAGAGCTTAGATCCCATAACTTCCAATAAGTCTATTGGAAAAATACCTAAATAGCCAGTAGTAGCTAGCAATAGCTTATCACAATGTGCCGCAGCTCAGAAGACAAAATTAAACTCTATTAATGTTCAGGATTTTAAATTAAAGATGTGTTTATTAGAGTGAAAAAAGACCTTCACAGTGCCTTCTGCAGGGTATGGCGAGAGAGAAGAAACTTGTTTCTAATGGGCGTAGCTCACCTGAGGGTGATAAGTCAAAAGCAGAGGCTTACATTTTATTGGTTCCCTCTGCTTCTTTTTTTTAGATGCCAGAAACTTAGCCCCCCCCCTTTGAATATAATCTTAACTAGCACAGTGTTGCTGAAGAAGCACAATGTCACTTTCACCTTTGCATATTGTACTTAGAAGTTTCTGGAGCTCCCTCTTCTTCCTACATATTACTACAAGGCAAAGGAACATAAATGAAACCAAAACAAGCACCTGTGTCCCCTCCTTGCAAAAGTGAAAAAAAAAATTGTGGAGTCCAAATGAGGAAAATGTATCAAAGGCTCTGAAGATGAAAACTTTTGACCTACCAATTTTACTTCACCAGTTTCCCCTAAGGAAATTTTAAACAAGTGAACATAAATGTACGGACGAGAGACATTTATGGCCATGTTGCAAATAATCAGACAAACTCAAAACAACTAAATACTGAGTAATACGAAGTGCATTAAATGAATTATGATATAGTCATGAAATTTAACACTGACATTGTACAGGCATTAAGTAATAATGTAGCTGAATATTTATTAACATACAAAGATGTTATCAGTATGTGAAAAAGCAAGTTTCAAAACAACTTGAATTCATTCTGGAAAGAAAAACATATTTAGCAGAAATTGAAGTCTAGAATTTACATCAAATGCAAACAATAGTTATCCGTGGATGGCAGAAACAAAAATAATTATTTTTGCTTATTTGTATTTCTAATATTTCTGCAATAAATTCATATCAGTTGTTTAATAAAAGTAATAACTTAGGCTGTTTCCTGCCTCATTGTTTTTGCTCCACTATCGCTGCGTAATAACAATAGTGCTTACTATGGGTCAAGCACTCTACTAAAACCTTCTGAAGACTATTTGGTCCTCATAGCTACCTCAGAGGTACATGCTTCCCAATTTACAGACGTTAGATGACTTTAGTTATTGCCAAGGCTGGTGAGGTCTGGGGGACATTGGATCACATGGAGGTGTCTTCTCTACAAATCAGTAAACTCATTCTGCGCTGGACTTAGGTTGTAATCACTCCTATATCCCCCACTGGCCTTTCACAGGGTGAAAGAAATTTCTAATCATTGCAATGTCCCAAATGTCCCTCATGTCAACCTTTGAAAGGCTTTCCCTTGGAGAAGTCTTCCCAGAGCCCCATGCATGTCCTTGTTCCTCAGGCTGTAGATGAAAGGGTTCATCATGGGGGTCACCACGGCATACATCACTGTGGCTACTGAGTCCTTCATGGAGTAGGTGTGCAGGGGCTGCAGGTACACCATGCCCAGTGTCCCATAGAAGAGGGAGACCACAGCCAAATGGGAGGCACAGGTGGAGAAGGCTTTGTACTTCCCAGTGGCCGAGGGGATGCGGAGGATGGCTCTGACGATGCGGACATAGGACATGATCATGAACCCTAAGGGAGTCAGGAAGATGAAGCAGCCCGTGGCAACCAGTACTGTGTGATTGACTTGGATGTTGGAACATGCCAGCCTCAGCAGGACATACATCTCACAGAAGATGTAGCGGATCCTTCGCAACCCACAGAAGGTCACTCTGGTCATGAGGAGTGTGTGGATGAGGCCGTAGAGGACAGAAAACACCCAACACAAAGTGATGAGCAAGATACAGAGCTTAGGACTCATGGCTGTGACATAGTGGAGGGGTTGGCAGATGGCCACGTGGCGGTCATATGCCATCACGACCAGGATGAGGTTGTCCAGGGCCACCAAGGAGACCAGGAAGTAGAGCTGCGTCAGACACCCTGCGTAGGAGATGGCCTTGTTCTGGGATTGAAGGTTCACCAGCATCTTGGGGATTGTGTTGGTGACGAAGAAGAGGTCAGTGAAGGAGAGGTTGGCCAGGAAGAAGTACATGGGAGTGTGCAGGCGGGAGTCGGAGCTGATGGCCAGGATGATGAGCACGTTTCCCACCACCGTGACCAGGTA
>CAUYON010185084.1:0-13214 GCA_963573935.1 Arctocebus calabarensis
TGGTGCTAGACAGTTTCCTAAGTCCTCTCTATATGTTGTCTTATTTTATTCTTATAGCAGCCCTGTGGGGTAGGGATTATTTCCCCTGTTTTGAAGATGTGGAATGGAGTCTCAAATAGGTTAAGTCATTTACACTTGGTCAGGTGTCCAGCCCAAAGCTTCTGTGTCAGGGCTACCTGCTCCCAGCACATTCTGTATCCTGGGCAGGCAAGGTGGCCTTAGAATTCCATTTAACAGGTGAGGAATGTAAGCCCAGGGGCACTTGTTAGCTGGCTCTTAGTCACCTGTGCTGGTGACTAATAACTTGGCTGTGGGCCTTCCCAGTTTGGGCTCAGATTCCCATCTGTACAATGGGTGTGAAGATTGGGACTGGCCCAGGTGACCTCCACGAGGCCTTCCAGCTCTGAGGACTGCTACGCTCTTGAGAGAGAATCCCTGGGAAAGCCAGAGGTGAGTGGCACTTAGGTGAGTGGGGCTGGCAGAGTTGTTCCACTAGGTGAGGGTAGACACCCAAAGAATTTGGAGGCTGTGAGGTGGTGAGGCAGAACATATGTAGAGAAAATGTGCCCTCCCTTGAGTAAAGTCTGGAAAGGCTTCTGGAAGGGATGGGATTTCCAGATGTGTTTAGTTAGGCTCCTAACAGGACTCAGCAGATGTGCATGCCACAGGCCTGTCAGTATTTGACCTGAGATCTGCCCTCTGATTTGGTTTCGTGTGCTCTTATTCCTTCCCTTCCTTTCTCCATTCCTCTTGTTGCCTTTCCTTCTTCTCGTTGGACTTACTGTGAGCTCAGTGTAGTTTTCTTTCTTCTTTTTTTTTTGCATGCCTCTGTGCCTCCAGTGAAGTATGCCTGTGCACGTGCACACGTGTATACAACCATGTGCATGAATAGGTCAGCTTGTCTGACTCTGCCTATGCCTCCAATTCCAAGAAGACCTTGGCCCCACTCTGCTGGGCTGACCCTGATGACATACTACTGTCCTGACTCACACAGAAATCACTTGCAGAGGAAGAATTGATTTCTTCTCTTGAGTGGGATCACAGGACTGGGGAGTGGTGCCCAGTGGACAATCTTGAACACAAAAGGCCCAGACTGACTCAGATTATCAGGAAAAAGAAAGGCCAACATGGAGGCTATTCCCAGGGAACTCTGAGACCTCTCATCTCTCTCTGCAGCACCCCTGACCCATTTATAGAGCAACTAGTATTAATTAGGTCAGTTTAGATAATTCCACATGGTTGAGTCATATAATCATTCTATGAAGATAGGTTTTATAATCCCTATTTTATAAATGAGCAAACTGAGGCTCAGAGAGGATATTTCCCTAAACTCATTTGACTAGAAAGTGGTAGAGTCTAGATTTGAACCTGTCTTTCCAAATCTAAGTCACCTTAAACACCAGGGCTGTTCTTGCAAGAAGCCTCTTGTGATTTCACTAGTCCAACATGTGTGTTCATAGCACAGGTGGTGGCCAGGCCTATTCTTTGATGGTTGAGGAAACAACGACCTGGAAAGGGAAGGAGTTTGCTCTAAGGATCCTAGCAAGTGAGTGATAGAGCCTGGTCTAAAACTCACATAAATCTTTGATGTTGCCATTTTCCTTTTTTCTTTTGTTAACTTGCAAAAGAATTACTACATGTTCATTGTCAAAAACAGACGTATATTAAATAGGAAATGATAGTAGACTCTTACCCTCCTTCTTGTACTCCAGGGTTGGGTTCACTATCAGGCTTCCAGATCTTTTTCCCATATACAAACACCCATCCTATTTCTATCTATCTACCCTTCTTTCTATCTAAACACATATGCACTCATTCATTCATTCATTCAAAAGTGCACTGAGCACCCATATGCGTCAAGCCTTCATTAGAACTTAAAGATGCAATAATTAATAAAGCAGATGTATTTGCTGCTCAGGGAAGTTTCCATAGGACATGAAGAAAATAGACTGGATGCAGTGACTAACCGGGAACTTCTCAGAGTGGCAGGTCTCTGACTTAGCTTTTCTGGCAAGGTGACCCTCAGGGTATAGAGGAAAAATTAGTTGGGTGCCTGTATCTTAAGAACTGTTGTCTTAGTCAGTTTTCAGTTTTCTGTTTCTATATTAGCATTCTACAGACTGGGTAATTTACAAAGAAAAGATGTTTATTTGGCACATGGTTCTAGAGACTGGGAAGTCCAAGGGCATCTGGTGAGGGCCTTCTTGTTGCATTATCCCATGGTGGAAGGGCAAGCCAGTATGTGAAGCAAAGAATAGGGCTGGAATTTATCTTTATCAGGAACCCACTCCCTTAATAACTAACCCCCTCTCATGTTAACATCATCAATCCCTTTATCTCTTAAAGGTCCTACCTCTTAAAACTGTTATAATGGCAATTGTATTTTAGCATGAGTTTTGGAGGAGATATTCAAACTATAGCATCTATGTCATCCAGGAAGAAGGAACTATGTTGTGAAGTGAGAAAGAGAGTCCTGTGTTGTAAGAACTGTGGTAAGGAGCAAATGGGAGGAAGTGAGGCTGGGGAAATCGGCAGGGCTAGACCACGTAGGGCTGTATAGTACATGGTGGAGCTATGATCTTATCCCAAGAAAAGCGAACAGCTCTTGGATTAGATATTGAAAGTGGTGTGATCTAATTTATGTTTTAATAGCAGTTATTCTGGCTGCTATAGGTTGGAGTGTAGAACTGGGTGGGAAAACAAAAGAGAAAGTGGGCAGACCAGTGAAGAGTTTTTTGTAGTCATCCAGACAAGAGATGCTGGTGATGCAGAAGACCAGGAAGGAAGCAGAGGGGGAGAGGAGCAGAGGTGGAGAGAAACAGAGACTGTGAAAATACATCAGATAGAGTCAAGGACCTCTTCAGTTGCAGATTAATAGAAACCTAGCTCAAACTGTCTTAAGAAAAAAAATAAGTGCTCACGAAGGCTCACTTTTGTAATCCTAGCATTTGGGGAGACTGAGGCCAGAGGATCCCTTGAGCTCAGGAGTTTGAGACCAACCTGAAGGAGAGTGAGACCTCATCTCTACTAAAAATAGAAAAATTATCTGGGCGTTGTGGCAGGTGCCTGTGTTGCCAACTACTGAGGAGGCTGAAGCAAGAGGATTGCTTGAATTCAGGAGTTTGATGTTGTTGTGAGGGAGGCTGACACCCAGGTACTCTAGCCTGGGGCAACAGAATGAGGCTGTGTCAAAAAGAAGGGAGGGAGGGAGGAAGGAAGGATTGGGTAGCCTGTGCATGCTGCTTGAGGCATAGACATTTAAAAGAGGTTTTTGGAACTGTGTATCCCTCTGGCTTTGATCTCTGCCCTTTTATTTGTTTGGATCAATTCTTTAGATTATCAGCAGCTGACAGATTCGCTGCTAACAGCGCAGTGCCATTATCCTCAGCAGGAAAGAGTCTTCTGATCGTTCCAGCAGCAAAGCTCTGGGGAAGTCTCTGATTGGGTGTGACTTGGCTCACAGCCGGTCCGGAACCAATCACTGAGTGGGGGCGGGGCAGGGTTTCTCCTGTGAGTCAGGTCACATGCTCAGGCTGAGGCTGGGTGGACTGGGTTCCCTGGTGAAATGTGGAGCCCTGTTGTCAGAAGGAGTCAGTAAGAGGCAGGGGTGGGGGGCGCTCTGGAATAAAGAGCGTGTCGCCAAATAAGTAACGGTGTCAAGAGTAGCTGCGGAAGACAGGATCAGCTCAGCTTCTGTTTTGCTTCTTTGTCAAGGAAAAAAGGAGCAGAAGATGCTAAGGAGGAATTGAAGTGCAGATCGGGTAGGGAGTGATTATCCATTTTAACTGAATTTGCCTTCTAGCCCCTGCGATTGCCTGTACTAGTGCTGAGTGAACTTGGAGATAGTATCCCTGAGAGTCTGTCAGGGATGTTTCAGGACAGTCTAGGTTGGAAGGGAGTAATGGTAGGGGTTGTGGGTCACAGAGTTCCAGTTTCCCACTGTGTACAGATTCAATGCAGGGGCCTTAGCTGACTCCTCACTGCCTCCTCTGCCTCATCTCCTGAATCTCAAACTTCCCTGGAGTCCCATTTTTCCTGAATATGCTGTGGACATTCATGGTTCTGTGACTTTGCTCGTGCCGTTCCCTCTGCCAGACAGCTAAAACATCTCTTTCTCCATGCAGCCCCACGTCCCAGGGAATGTCTTGACCCTCCACTTGCACAATACCTTCTCATAGTGCATTTTGATTAAATATTTGTTTCCCAACCCCCTTTCCTATTTTTATAATGAAAATGTGGGATTTTAAATATTTATGCCGCTTAGCTGCTCTGTAGGCTTGGACAAGTTATTACTCTTTTATCCCTGAAATGCAATAATAATAATACCTACTTCATAGAATTGTTGGGTGCATAGCAGGCTTTTAGTAATATTGGTGTTGTTATTATTTGAGATAAAATAATATATGTAATGTAGGAAACTTTTGAAGCATAATAATAATAAACACAACACTCAGTTTAAGAGCAAGAGCATTTATAATTGAATATTTATATGTGTGTACTTCATCTTGATTTGTAGGTCATACAATGCCTGGTACATAGATATTCAATGAATGAATATTCATTGGTGCTTGTTGAATGAATATATGAACTAATTCTGGAAGACTTTGGTCTTCTGGTAGATGGGGAAATAACCAGTTTTATGGGGAAGAACATAGATTATAGGAACAATAGATTGGTGATATTGTCCTTAAGCCCTGACAGAGTCTGGGAGCCATTTATCAAATGAGCCGTGGAAGAAGAGTTGGTCAATCAGTGAGAGCCAGCATGGCTTTATTGAAGCTTTGCAAGTGAGTCTCTTTTCCTGTTCTTTTCCATTTGATTGGTACCCTGGCCAGAAGCAGTGAAGCATCTCATTATAGCCTCGGGTATGAGACAGGTAGATAGGAGCTAGGCGGCTGTACACGTAGAAACTCTCAGAACCCAAAAGTGCTGAATGGTGAATGGACACTGACCTGGGGACAGATGGTGATGTGAGGCTTTCCTATTCCTGTTCCTGTCCTCTCTCTGAGGACCTTGGTAACACATGATATAGAGCAAGGAGAGGATAGCAACCTTTATGAATGACATTCGATCTTTTCTTCATCTCCCCCCAAATTACTAAGCATCTATACACCAGGAATGATCAAGGTCATGGCACTGTTACATAGCATTGTAAATATACTTAATGCCACTGAATTCTATGCTGAAACATGGTTGATATGGTAAACTTCATGTTATATATATGTTACTGCAATTAAAAAAAGATCATGGCAGTTGGAGGGAGGGACTCAGTTTAAGAGAGTGAAATGCAATAGTAACAAATGAAACATCCTCTGAGGCTTCATCCTGTCCTCCACTCTGTCAGAAGAGAAAGGCGGAAGTGTGGATTAGTGGCAATGAGTGTGAATGACTTCTGATCATTGGCTACAGTCTTATTATTTTGGGTTTTTCTGATGAATGGTGTGACATGTCTACCTAATGGTGACTTCGTCAAGGAAGATCAAATACTTGCAAGGCTGTAATAAGGAAGGAACACACCTGTTCTGAATGGTCCAAGGATCAGATGAAGACAGATGTGGGCTTTATTAGGAGACATTTGGGTTCAGTATTTGGTCATCTGTCCAAAAGCAAGTAGACTGCCTTTGGAGGCAGGGGGTGACCAGTCACTGGAGAGGCCATTCCTGTTTTGACACCTGACTATTAACTTCTGCAATTTCTCCAGAATTTGCCCTGGGCCTCTTTTGCATTCCATCATCTCCCTGAGTAATCTTAACATTGTCTTCTGTCAGGCATGACTCCCCTGTCACCCTCTGTTCTGAGCTTCAGCTTTGTGTGTCCAGGAGTCCCAGGGACATTTTGGTGTGATCCATACCTCAAGCTCCATAGGAATTGTTCTTTCTCTCGAACATGTTTCATTTCTAGGTCTCCCCATCTTAGTGTGTACCCACATTTGCTCATTTGAACAAGGCCTCAGCGTGTCCTCCTTCCCATACAAACAATCCCCAAGCCTGGCCACTTCTACAGTGACTCTGATAAAATAGTCTCCAGCTCACGTTTTCAGATACCTATTTTAGATAGGTTTCCTTGTGTGGCTCTGGGGAGTGGCAATTTTTCCTGGGCTAGGGAGAGGGGGAAGATGAGAGAAGGTAAAGGAGGGATGGCTTCCTAAAATAAGTTCAGTTACTGTAAGAAAGACCTAAAATAACAGTGACTTAAGCTTGAATAGATGTTTATTTCTCACCCATGTAACTGTCAAGGCATATCCAGGGATATGACAGTCCCTCGGGTCCTTCTGCCGTGCTGCTCTGCAGTCCCCGTAGTATTGCCTTTGGCACTGTGGTCCTGGATGGTTCACAGTGTCTGTGTTCCAGCCAGTGGGAAGGGAGTAGAAAGGAGAGGGTCTGCTCCCTCTCCTTAAGGGCATACCCAGAAGTTATACACATCAAACACATCAGTGCACACATCACACACCTACACCCAGCAGCAAGGAAGGCTGGGGTCTGCAGTCTTTAGCTAAGTGGCCATGTGCCTACCTGAAACTTCTATAGAATGGGAGAAGGGGGTAAGGGGACAACTAATAGTTTTGCCACAATCACTCTGCAGCAAATTGGCCAAACCTTAAGGATATAGTACCTGAAATGTTGAAGTACTGATGAAGTTCCTCTAGCATCCACAGAACTTTTCTTTGGTAGGTAGGAACGTTGAGCTCAGAAAGGAGAAGTCACCTAGTTAAGATTGCACAGCAAAGTAGCAGAGTTGGGACTAAAACCATGTGCTCTGGGTTCATTTTTTACAATTTCAAGATCTGGCCGGGAGGCCGACAGGTAGTGCCGGAGGACAGGTCTCTCGAGGTCAGAGAAGGGACCACCTTTCCCAGTCTGAGGAACCACTCACCCCTTTTCAGGACTCACCTTTGGGGGCATCGTGTCTCTGAGGTGGCTTCAGTAGCAGTTACTGCCTCTCAGCGGTATACTCTGCTGAACTGCAGTGATTACGTGCATGTCCACCTTCCCAGTGACAACCCGCTCCTTGAGGACAGACAGCTTAGTCATCTCTCCATTGCTCTCCTGAATAGTAAAATGAATCATTGAAGATGTAAATGAATGTATATTTAAGGACTCCTTTAGTCATGGATAATAGAAACTTACTTTAAACCTGATTAAGGACAAAAAAATGATGGGCCAGAGTGTCTGGTGTGCCACTTGGCTTAGGGCATGGCTGGATCCAGGAACTTACATGCTATTTTCAGAGCTCTGTGTCTCTCTGACTCTTCTTGTCCTCTTTGTGGGCCTGTGGGAAGTGTTGCCCAAGGAGCCCCTGCAGGGATTGGGAAGAGGTGGGGGTTAGGAGAATGTGGGGTGATGTTGGTGGTCCCAGTGGGTGGAGGCGATTCCCTTGGGCACCCCCGGCCCAGCACATCTTGGCCCAGAACCCAGGCTCAGTCTGGTTTTGTTGCTGTTTTGGCTTTATAGGGGCACTGTTGGGTCATCTCTTAGGGGCTTCTCTGTGACCCTGCTTCTCAGAGCTGACTACTTGCTGTATCCTCAAGCTGAGGCTGATCTGGCCTCTCACTCCTGCTTCTCTGTGAAAACCCAAGGTGGTTTTTCCCAGCAGGGCTCAGGGGAGGTCCCACATTTGTCTGAGGCTGGAGTGGAGGAGGGGGAGGAGCAGGGTGGGCTGGCTGGTGACTCACAGGGAGGGGTGGCACATGTTGACTCCAGGGCATGTTGTGCCTGGGACGAGACTTCCCCTTTGTAGAAAAGGTGAGTGGGTGTTTTGTGTGTAGTGTGAGGTCTGCCTGTCTCTATGTGGCTCTGGGTACCAGGGCTGCCCATCTGTCCAGGTGACAGTGATAGGCTTTCTGTTCTCAAGCCACCCTCCCATTCGCTGAGCAACACTTCATCTCTGAAATGTGTTTCTCCCTCCTGCCTCAGCTCCTTGAGGCCTAGCTCTTGGGCAGTTGTCTCTGGGTGCTGTAGATTCTCAGATCTCTTGGTTCTCTCCAGGGCAGGCCATGAGGATGGCTTTCCAGGCCTCAGAGTCTAGGAAAGGAATCCAGGGAGAAAAGCCCACTGCCCAGTCCCAGAAGCCTCTCATCTTCTCTCTGGAGGGAAGGACACCTTGGCCTCTGGGGAGCCCTGGCTGGTCTGATCAGGAGTGGGGCTCTCTGCTCCCCCCACGTGCCTGCAGGTGTTGCTCTTGAGTGATCGTGAGCAGTAAACCCTGGAGGCAGGAATTAGCCTGGTGTATGGAGGAGTCGTCAGAGAAGGATCTTGAGTGCCAGGCAGAGGAATGTGGGCTTGCCTGGTGGGCAGCCACAGGAGGCTCTTGAGCGGGGAAGGATGAGTCTTAGGTCCTAAGAGAAAGAAGATGGCAGGGAAAGAGTGGAGCCAGCAGGGCAAGTGACGAGGGTCACAGGGAGCTCAGGTTAAGGTGGGAGATGGCGGGACAAGCAGGAGCACAAAGGGTGAGGGAGGTGGCCCAGGAAGAACCCATAGGTGTGGGTCCTGTCTGGGGGTGAAGCAGGGTAGGGAGACATGGGATCTGGGGGTGGGGGATGGCAGCACTTGGGCAGCTGCCTGCTGGGTGTTCCTGTGAGCCGGCTGTCCTCGCTGAACAGGATGTGGTGCCCACCAAGGGTGCTTTATGAATGGATTGGGGAAGGCTGCTGACTCAGCAGGCGGGATGGCTTTGAAGCTGCAGATTTCGGACGGGAAGCATCCGGACAGGAAGTGGCTGCTCAGGGCTTCCCCACGGAGGACAGCTGAGGGAGGGGGAGGGAGGGCCAGGATGCACCCGGTTTCCCTGAGGGACTCCCTTAGCCCAGCTGTTGGATGTGTGTAGGGTTGGGGGCCAGGTGTGCTTGGCTGGGAAGGGAAGGGTTGAGAGGTTGGGTGCCTGGGATGACTGGAATTGATGCTAATGGCTGCTGATGAGGTTGGCTCCAGGGAAGGACACAAAGGACTCTTCTGCACTTGCTCAGTGGCGATGATTAATCCATGACGCTAACCAATCACTTACCTGGGCTTTAATTTTATTTTCTCCTGCAAAAATGGGCCCCAGCTGTGCAGCCTGTCTCCCAGGGTGTTCGGAGGATGTGAAATCGTATCTATTCTTGATGATCAGTGTTGGTTGGCCTAGGTGGACACTGGCTGTGTGACTGGGACGAGGCAGCAGCTGTGGGACCCAGGGAAGAGGTGTGTACAGCCTGCCTCAAGCAGGCACTTCAGGGGTGGCTGACATCGAGAGGAGGGAAGTCTGGGGCCTCTGGCTCAGGCCTGATCTGTGGCCGCAGCCTTGACTCCTACTCAGTCCTAACTCCAGCCTTGGTTCTGGGACTCCTCCATTTCTGATTTGTCTTGGTCACTCAATACAGATATGTCAGATTTGTCAAAGTAGCAAATGTCCTCTCTCTCAACTCCTGCACCATATGCCCACCTGCCTCCTGTAACTCTGCCCTGGAGGGGTTTTCACAAATACTAATGTCACACATCCATGTTCTCTGCCACAGTGAATGTCCCACGTGGGCAAGGAGGCTCAAACCTATGGACCTGCCCTGGTGCTCCCTTTCTCTATCCCCATGTCCTCAGCTGCTGCTGCTTTTCTTCTTTCTAGCCCAGTGTTTTTCAACCTTTTTTGTCTCACGGCACACGTTAGTTAAACTTCCATGGCACACTTAAGTTACATTGTCCAAAAAAAGAGTTAAAAAAGAAAGAATATGCTTACTGTTCTTTGAACTTCTTTCAAGAATAATTTAATTAATGATCTCTAAGATCCTCTCATGGCACACAGGTTGAAAATTACTGGTTTAGCCCCTGTCATTTATCCTGACAGCAGGTGCTGTCAGATTCAAACTTACGAAGCTCCCCCTACTCGAGATCCCTAACCTGGCTCCAGTCTGAGCTCCTGCCCTCCCCTACCAGCTATTGTCTCACTCTGATCCCCACTTCTCCTTGCTCTAGGGCAGGCCCACCTGGCCTTTTCTTGGCTCCTTGCTTCCTCTTCCTGGTATTTGGAAACCAGCATCTTAGGGCTGAAAGAGTGGATCCCAGCTTCCCTGGTGCCAGCCTCTCTCACAGAGATTCCCTCAACAGGGAGCCCTGTGGGGTATGGAAGGAGGACCTCCCAGTGGGAAGCTACATCCTTCCCCAAAGCTGGTCCAGGGGAGATGTGGTGAGATGTGATGAGAGAGAGATGTGCAGACAAAGGACGCCCTTCTTCTTCCTTCTGGGCAGGGACAGCCTTCCACTGTGGAGAACCCAGGCGTCACCTGCCTCACAGGAAGATGCTGCGTGGAGGGGGCAGGCCTGGCACAGGTGTGCATGTGGGTGCAGTGGTGCTAGGAGTGCTGTGGTTCTGCCTCACAGGTGAGGGGACAGCATGGGGACCGGAGGTGGGGCACAGGGAGAGACAGTGTGGGAGGGGTGCCCACTCCCACCAGGGGTCCTACCAAGCTGACTCTGGCCAGCAAGCCAACAGTCATTTGTATATGTGGGGTCCAGTAAGCAACTTATTGTACCTTTCTTAGCCTCCACTTCTTCGTCTGTAAAATGGGAATGTGAGCACTAAATGTGACAATGCCATTTCTTGAGCACACTGTGCGTGCTTTTTCCTCAGGACCTTTGCACATATGTCTCCTCTGCTCAGAACTTTCTGCTCTCCCAGGCATCTGCATGACTTGATCCCTTATTTGGCTCAGGTCTTTAGCTTAAATGACACCTCCTCAGCAAGACTCCCCTGGTTACCTTGTACACACTAGCACACCATCCCGCATGCCTCCCTATACCCACCTTCCTGCATTTTTCTGGCTGGCATTTACCTCCCCTGACAGACTATATGTTTCCTTGCCCATTACTCACTGCCTCTACCCCATCACCCACTGTCCTAAGTTCAGGGTCTACCCGGAGGCAGGATGAGTGTCCATTACAGGGGTGCTTGAGAACTGTGTTGAATAAATGAGGTGCATCTTCCCATATATGAGTGGCACATAGTCAGCACTCAGTAATGGCAGCTACTTTAATAACAATATCATCATATTTCCAATCCTAATCAGCATCTTTGCTCTGAGGGAGAGACTTGTTTGTCCATAGGAAAGAGAAAGCTGAGTGTCTGGCGCCACCTTGTGGCCACAATACACGTGCTGCACCTCTAGGTGACTTTTCAGGTTTCATGCCCCAAATGCCGCCTACAAGGGGAGTATCAGTCCATCTGGCAGGGGATGAGAACTAGCCTGATGCACATAGGCAACAAGAGATCCAAGGCCAGCTTAAGACTTTGAGAGACCTCCATGTGCTGCAAAGATTATGATACACTCTCCCTGTGTACAATTCACAATAAAAGTACTAACCATAAAATAAATGTTATTTTTCTAAATACAAGAAACCTTTAATGAGTCCTGCATTCAACTAGATCAAGGCTGTTTGATCATCATAAATTTTGAGTGTGTCTGCTTTGCTAGCCAAAGCAGATACTTGATCTAACCATTATCTTAGAATGGCAGTGCTAGGGGCAGGGGGCTCACCTCCCCAAAAGAAAGGCTATCAGGAACCCCTGCCTGACTTTTCAGGTCTCTCAAAGAAGTGCTAGAATAGAGACAGAGGTTGGTGATGATGGGGAGTAGCAGAGTAACTCCTCAGGATAGAGGGTAGAGGTGGGGGCATGTGACCCTGCCCCAGGGGCTCAGGCTCTGGACAGCCTCACCCTGCCTCTGGAGGTGGAGGTGTCTCTGGACTACTGGGATTCCTGCTGCCACTTTACCCTCATGTCTAATTTATAAGCCAGCCCTGGCGACCCTCCCTCCTAAACAAACCTTGAATCTGTCCCATTCTCTCCATCTCCCTGCCAGTCTCTGAAACCATATCGCCACTACTTTTTTTTGAGACAGAGTCTCACTATGTCACCCTGAGTGCTGTGACATCACAGCTCGCAGAAATCTCAAACTCTTGGGCTTTAGCAATTCTCTTGCCTCAGCCTCCCAAGTAGCTGGGACTACAGGTGCCCACTACAATGCCCGGCTATTTTTTGGTTGTAGTTGTCATTGTTGGTTTGGCAGGCCCGGGCTGGATTCGAACCTGCCAGCTCTGGTGTATATGGCTGGTGCCCTAGCTGCTGAGCTACACGCGCTAGCCTCACCACTACTTCTTACAGCTGAAATAGCCTCCTAAATAGTCTCCCTATTGCCCTTCTACAATCTGCTCCCCTCAGAGGAGAGAGAGTGAGTGTTAAGCATTGTTACCCAGATTATTCCTGATTAACACTCCCCGGTGACTTCTCAAAACCTACATCCCTTACCTGGTTTTTCAAAGGTCTCTTTGATCTGGTTTGGGCATGCCCTCTATCCAGATGCTTCTGCCATACTGAACGCTTCCTGACATTTTCACACAGAATGTCAGAACTTCCCACCTGCTGTTCCCTCTACCTGGAAAACTCCTACACTGGCTTTTTGCATGTCAGCTTTTTTTTTTATTCCCTGTAAATCTTGGCTTAATATATCTTTAAAGAGGATGTGTATAGTGTCATATTTAAATTGTGGGTATTCGTCCTTATACAAAAACTAGTCCTGTTTTTTAGGAAAAGATAAGAAGCACTTATAATGATCCTCTCCTCCAGAGAAAAGTACTATTAACAATGTTGGTGAATACTTTTTAAACTTCCCTTTCCAATTTATAAAATAACATATGCTTATGGGAAAATGCAAATAATACAGACAGGTGTAAAGTACCTGCTAGATTTTTAAAAAGATACCTCTTTACTTTCTAATCTGTTGGCTTTTCTTCTTTCATAATCTAATTGCATGCTAGTGAGAATTTGTATGCTAGTTTGTCCCTCTCTTCTACTAAAATGTAAGTTCTATAATGGCGTGACTTTGGTCTTGCTCTCTGTTGCATTCCTAATTCATACCAGGCACAGTGGGTGCTCCCTATATTCTCCTGGACTGAATGAGGAGGCAATAAACTTACCTTGGGTCTCAGGCATAAAGGAGTAGACAGGGCATGAGGTTTGCAGGGGAGCAGAGGGGGACTAGAAAGGCTGGGAGAGACCCCACCCGTCCACTTCTCTGCCCCCAGGAGCAGTGGAGGTCCAGGTCCCTGAAAACCCGGTGGTGGCCCTAGTGGGCACCGATGCCACCCTGCGCTGCTCCTTCTCCCCCGAGCCTGACTTCAGCCTGGCACAGCTCAACCTCATCTGGCAGCTGACAGACACCAAACAGCTGGTGCATAGCTTCACTGAGGGCC
>CAUYON010185087.1:0-65091 GCA_963573935.1 Arctocebus calabarensis
GTGGGGTCTTGGGGTCTTGGTGTGTGCCACACCTTTTGGGGGCAAAACACAATTGTAAGAGGGACTTTACCCAACAAATGCAACCAGTGTAACATGGTTTCTTGTACCCTCAATGAATCCCCAACAATAAAAAAAAAAAAAATTCACAAAATTTCCCCTTCAATTACCTATATTATAGAATGTCAGATCCTGACTTATGTGTGAAATTCAGGAGTCTTAGACTTGATAGTCAGAAGTCCATGCAGGAGACCCCTTTATGATGTCCCTGCTTGCATACCCCCAGGGATGAACAGCTCTTTACCAAGTTGGGAGAACTTTTCAGTTGTTGAAGAGGCAAGATCAAGTATTTATCATTTCTGAAGACAAATGCTTCTGCCTGGAAGCCTAGGGGAGGCTCCTTTCATTCTGGTGAGGGACTCTAGACTCACCAGTTCTAGACTCTAGACTTAGACTGCTCCTAGTCCCAGCTCCACCTTCCTGCAGGCTGGATGACCTGGAGCAAGTGCTCAACATTTCTGGGCCTCAGTTTCCTCATCTCCATTGTCAGCCGACACCTTACCAAAATGCCAACACCTTGATTTCACTCTTCTCTCCTCCAGAACTATGAGATAATTAGGTTCTATTGTTTTAAGCCACTAAACTTACAGCAATTTGTTACAGCAGCCCCAGACAACTCACACATCTCCATTTTAGAGATGAGAGAGAACAAGCTTGGAGAGGTGAAACGACTTTGTCTAGGTCGTGCCCCACTAAGTGGAAAAATCAGGATTTGAATATAAAATGTCAGCATCAAAGCATGTGCTGCTGTCTGCCTCTCTGCCTCAGGAGAAATGTCCATTCTCTCTGGGTCTTAGAGGGCTATGTTAAATTGCACCGTGTCTACCCCAGTTTGAGTTTTCTACAAAACTGAGCATGAAACAAGATGTAAGTACTAATGCATTAGTGGAAGGTGCAATCCCGGGTGGTAAGATGAAGATAGGAAGAAATGAGGCAAAGAATGGTAGACATATACACAAAATGACTTGCTCGCAAGCTGTGAAGGGATGAAGCCATGTGATCCCCACCAAAAGCCATATTCCAAAGAAATCTATCAAAAGGAGAAAGGAAAATTTAACTGCCAGCTTTATTCCATCTCCTGTCTGCTTTGGTCAAAGTTGGTCCCATGAATAGTTGACTCACCCATACATCAGGGGCATTAACTGCCACCTTCAGGTGACTGCTGGAGATGCCCGAGGCCATGCACTGTCCTAAGGAAGATCAAGACAACCAGCGGCACTGGTGGACCAGGTTTCATGGGCTGTGGGCAGCAGCAGAGGCTGGGGCTCTTGGTAAACAAATAGCTACAGTTCCAGGAGACCTGGGAGGCAAAAAGAGTCCTAGGCAGCACATTCAATGTTCTTTCTAGGTCCACTCCTCCCTCACTCTGGAGTTTCCCTTTCTACCCTATGAACAGAAACTTTTCAGTTTGTTGAAGAGGCAAGATCAACTATTTATCATTGGCTCTGCACCTGTGGTTCGAGCAGCTAAGGCGCTAGCCACATAACCCTGAGCTGGCAGGTTCGAATCCAGGCCAGGCCCACCAAACAACAATGACGGCTACAACCAAAAAACAGCCAGGCGTTGTGATGGGCACCTGTAGTCCCAGCTACTTGGGAGGCAGAGGCAGGAGAATTGCTTGAGCCTGGAAGTTGGAGATTGCTGTGAGCTGTGATGCCATGGCACTCTACCCAGGGTGACAGCTTGAGGCTCTGTCTCAAAAAAAAAAAAAAAAAGCATTTACCATTGCTAAATAGGTCCCCTATTTAGGTCCCCTAAAATTCGCCATGAAGATATGGCAAGGTCTTGGATTTGAATCCCTGCCCCACAGCTAACTCACTGTGGACACTCAACCCTTGGCTTTTATCTTCTCATAGCCTTACTCTCTCTCTCCTTTTGGGGGCATGTCTCTGAATCTCCAAGTGTCTTAGTCTGTTTTCTGTTGCTATAATGGAACATCACAGACTGGGTAATTTATGAAGAAAAGAAGTTTATTTGGCTCAGCATTCTGCATCCTGGGAAGTTCAAGAGCACAATGCTGAGACCTGGTGAGGGCCTTCTTGCTGTACTGTGGAACAAGCAAAAGGACAAGCAAGAATGTGAGACAGAGTAAATCAGGCCAAACTCATCCTTTTTATTAGGAGTCCATTCTCACTATAGCTAACCCACTATGGGTTATGGCATTAATCCATTCATGAGGCCAAGGCTCTTAATGAGCAAATAGCCTAATCATCACTTAATACTGTTACAATGGCAATTAAATTTCCAACACATGAACTTCAGGGGACATATCCAATCCACAGAACTGGGTCTCTTTTCCTCTCCTTATAAAGATGCCAGTCTTTGAGTCAAGAGTTAAATCACGTAACTACGCTCAACCCAATTCTCTCATCCATGGATCAGAGCAATGGGATGGTCTCCAAAGAGGGCACCTAGTGAAGCACAGCTCTTGGTATTCTTGCCCTCACATGGTTCTTTCACACACTGAACCAGCTCTGAGACTAGAAGGTGCCAATTCTGGCTTAGCCTTTAGAAATAGGAGCACTAAGACCAGGCATGGTGGCTGATGCCTAGTACTCTGGGAGGCTAAGAAGGGTGGATTACTTGAGCTCAGGAGTTCAACACCAGCCTGAGCAAAGGAGAGACCCTATCTCTACTAAAAATAGAAAAATTAACCGGCCACTGTGGTGGGTGCCTGTGGTTCCAAATACTTGGGAGGCTGAGGCAAAAAGATCACTCAAACCCAGGAGTTTGAGGTTACTGTGAGCATGCCATGATGCCATGGCACTCTACCCAGAGCAACAGAGTGAGTCTCTTACTAAATAAATAAATAAATAAATGAAATAAGAGCACCATGAACTTGAGCTTCTTCCCTCTTGGAATCTGTACATTTGAGAGCTCTGTGCAGCCATCTAAAGAGGCAGGTGCTCTCTAGAAAAACCACATAGAGAGATGAGGTCCTCGTACTACAGGAAGCAGAGAAAAGCATAGCTGCCTCAGCCTAGCCTATGGACGATGGCAGTTCAGCCACTATCTAACTACAATGAATGAGAAGCTTTCCCTGAGATCAGAAGAACTGCCCTGCTGAGCCCAGCCAACCCACAGGACCATGAGAGATGATACAGCTGTTCGGAAGTTGTTTGTTACGTGGCAGTTGGTAAGTAAAACAGTAGTAATTCACATTCTACCTCCCCCAAGGCTGAAATCTGCAAACTCTCCTGTGTAGAATATTGGCTAGAGATGATCTTGAGAAATGTGTGTTTGAGTGACCACCATGATATTGTATTAATTATAGGAGGCTGTTTGGGGAGGGTTCCTTTTCTAGCCACCTCCAATCTGCCATGCTTCCTGTATTATCTGAAACTAAGAATTGTGGAATTTCTGGAATCAGCACAACCCAAAGAAATTACAAGATTGGGGGTCCCAGTATGATCACAGGGGATCCTTGTGACAGAGACACTGGGCTGTGTCAAAACAGCAAAGGAAGGATAGCTCCCCTTAGAACCAGTGATCTCCCTTGGCCCAATCACCCAGGTCCAGGCCCTCTCCAGGTCACAGGGAAGGGCCTAGACTCCACTCCCAGTCTTGGCCCATGGGGAACAAAAGGCTCAGACAGCCCATCCCCCATCCTCCCTCTCCCACCCCCCTCCCAGCAAGGACACAGCCTGCCCACATTTGTGTAGTCAGGTAGTAGCATGGCCTGGCCTATTCCCAGGTCCTGGGCCCCCATTCAAGACTCCTCTTATACCCTAACAATCCCGCTGAGGTTGTGCAGGCAAGCAGGCTAGTCCTCTGGGGCACACAGAGGGGCGAGAGAGCCCCTATCCTCCTGCTCAGCTTCTGGGTCCCTTCCGGCTGCAAACACAGCTGGACACAGTCTGAATAGCTGTCATGGTTGTCATCTGCCCTGGAAACAAGCCAAATCTGTTACTGCTAGCACTATTGCCATGGAAACCCTGAGTCAGGGCAGCACTCGGCAGAGCCAACATGCCAGGGTGCTCTCAGGGCCTCTCGTCTGCCATCGGGGAAGGTGATGCTAGGCAAGCAGCATCTCCTTGGGACTCATTAAAAGAGAAGTGTGGGAGCGACAGAAGGGAGATGAGGGAAGGCAGAGAGGCAGAGAAGCAACATGGCTCTGGGAGTAGTGTGGAGCTTCCAAGCTCAGACCAGAGGCCCAGGGTATCTCCTGCCAAGTAGCCAGGTCTCCCACTGCTGAACCCAGGAGACCAGAGCCCAGGGCTGCATCTGTGGCCCTTTAGCACTCAAGCAAAGAAAGCTGAGTCTCAGGAGCCGGATCCCTTGGGGGAGCAGTTGGCACTGGCCCCTCCAACATTCCAAGCAAGAAGAACTAAGAGCTATTGGAAAGATGGCTGGAAGAGGTGTGAATTCTAATCTGCTCACCCTGTGACAGAGGTTGTAGCCTTTGATTGAGAAATTAATAAATCCAGGGCCATGTCTGTCAAGAACTCAGTAACCCTTCAGCTCTAAGCCTGGGAGACCCACCTCTCCCAATGCTGGGGTCCTAGAATCAACACCTCTGGGGAGATCCAAGCCCCCTCCATCCCTCCACAACAGACACTCAGCTCACCCAGCAGGGTCAGGCCCCAGCACCAACTGGGCTCCAAAGCCAGATAAGAATGATTCATGCAGAGTCATGACAGGGCAAGAAGTGAACTGGTTTCATTCATGCAAGCTTCCATTTCTTTTTTTTTTTTTTTTGAGACAGAGCCTCAAGCTGTCACCCTGGATAGAGTGCTATGGCATCACAGCTCACAGCAATCTCCAATTCCTAGGCTTAAGCGAGTCTCTTACCTCCGCCTCCCAAGTCGCTGGGACCACAGGTGCCCGCCACAACGCCCAGCCATTTTTTGGTTGCAGCCGTCATTGTTGTTTGGCAGGTCCGGGCTGGATTCGAACCCCGCCAGCTCAGGTGTACGTGGCTGGCGCCTTAGCCCGTTGAGCCACAGGCGCCGAGCCGCAAGCTTCCATTTCATTGAGTGTTTCTCAACCTCTTTCCATTATCATCCTTTTAAGGAGACTTTTTAGATATTTTTTAACAAATCACTCCAATTCTCCATAAGATTAAATACAAAGGAATTAGACTTTGTCAGGGAGCATTAAACTTTGCATGGCCACAGACCATTGTATTAATAATAGCTAAGACTTTGTTCACTCCTCCTTCAAGAACCAGTTTTGGCCTCTTGGAGTGATGTCACCTCCCTTGAGAATGTATGGTCTTGTCAATGCATCAGGGCTGCATCTGCCACCCATTTGCCCATTTGACAGTCCCTGAGAGGCCCTTGGACTGGGCACCAAGGCCAGAACCTTCTGACACCCAGTCTGTGCTCATTCCAGTGGAGGCAATAGACACGGGGTGATGGGGCTGCACTTGAGGCTATTCCTGCCAGAAAAGGGAACAGACAGCAGGCTGGCCGATTCCAGAGCAGAGCCCAAACACTGGCAACTGTCAGGACACAAGGAAAACCCTGTCTCTTGGAAACAGACTTGTGGAAGAAAGATGGAGAAACCACCTCCAGGTGGCTTGCTGTCATGATCCTTTTCCAAGAACTAAACACCCATGTGTGCCATCCAGAACCCCCTTTCCCAGAATGGAGGCTCCTGGCGGGTTGAATTAATGATCAAAGGTAGAAGTTGGGGCTGGAATCAGAAGGAGAGAGACGGGCTGTCCAACTGGCTGTGCTGGGCCAGTCTCCCAACAGAGGAGTTTTGTGGTGGCCAAGCCATAGGCAGGGCTGGACGGGGATAAACATGTACCTACCCCAGTCCATGTCTCTCTGAGGTCCCTGCTTTGTGGCCACCCAGTCAGACTTCCTTCAGAGAGGCAAAGCTCTGTGCAGCTACTGCCAGCTTTGCATCCATATTCCCTCAGGTCATATCACTTCCACGCAGGCCACTGCGCTTCTAACTGGCAACCTCCCTGTTTCACAGCCTCAGGGCTTCCTCAGGCCACCAGGTCTACCTGCCTGTGCCTGGACACACAGCTGGCCAAACTGCTCAGATGCCAATGTTGGTGTATCAGTACCCCAGTACCCCCCCCCCAGAGTGGATGACTCTGCAACTGAGCACAGCTGCCCACAGTGGTAACCTACTGGGAACTTAGGCTTTGCTGGCTGCTTTCTGCCCCTGCTGCCCCACCATTACCAGATTCTCAGGCCCCTCCAAGCTCCAAATAGGGGCAGATCGCTGACATGGGTCCTCAAGGTCAGGACACAGTGTGTGGACTCCTTCATGTCTCCAGTGGTATTATCCCAACTGTAACGACAATGACCTTATGCTTCTGGGACATTCCAAATCTCCTATACACCTGCCCACCCTTAAATCAAGAATGCGTGTCACCAGTGCCAACTGGTTGGGATGGCTTGTATGAGCCTCCCTGCAGAGCCAGAGAGGGATTTATGGTCTGATTTATGGTTTATTAGGATGGGATGCAACTTATCAAGAAGGCTGGAGCCATCCAAAGTGCTTTCTAGTGAAGCAAAACAAGGCGGATCCGACTCTCTCAGCAGCCCCCTTTGCTCTTGCCCAAAACTTTATTGGGACAAAGAGTGAGTCCCCAGTCTAGGTGGCTCAGGACAGAGCTGATTCCCTTTGCCACTGAGGAGAAGGCCTAGACCCAAAGTCTTAACATATTCCTTAATTAGAGGCTGGCTTTGTTCTCAGCTGCCCACCCATGCAGGGCTCTGATAAGCCCGGGCAGCATTGTTGTTTTTATGCTTATGAGGCGGCACCGCTGGAAGAGCGCATTCTAATGAGATTACATCTTATCCATGTTTAATGTACTGTTCTCGCCATTTAAAATGCAGCTCTATTAAAATAGCAGGGAGGGAAAGTTGACTAACGGAGCTGGGTGTAGAGAGAATAGATCACCAGTGAAATGAATAATATATTAACAGAACAATGATGTTGCTTCTCATATTAATCGTATAAATCACAGAATTCTTGGGCTGTCAGTAGAACTTAGGGAAAGAAAAAAAAAAGCCAACTTCTTTTCCAGTCCCCAAAAGACCAAGTACGCTGGGGTGTGGGAGACAGCTGTTCGGTGACCATACTGGGGACAGAGCTGAGGTTTTCTGAGCCTCCTGATGGGGCTACTAAGGGCTTGGGACTTCCCCTGGAGGCAGCGGCTATGTTGTGGGACAAATGCCACTCAGCTCCAGCTTGCATCCCTCTCTGATGCCACCTGTTTGCCGGGATACAGAAAAGCTGAATGAGGTGCTAGGGTGGCAAGAATGTATACAGATAGTTCCAAAGACATGATGCAGGCCTGGCAAATCCCCTGACAGACAGGTGTCCCTCTCTCCTGTGGGGGTGCATCTCAGCTGACACCTGTGTCCCCACCTAGCTAGGACCTGACAACCAGCAAGCGTCTCATCGAGTCCGCAGGGCCTGACCTGCAAAGGTGAGTTGAATGAACACCTGGAGGACAGCACCTCTCCCCAGGTGCTCTTGAAGGGCAGCAGGAAGGCCCTGTGGAAATGTCAGGAACAGGTGAGTGTGGAGCAGGGTTGCCATGCAGGGGCAGTGAGGGGGCATCGTGGGGTTACAGCTGTTGTTATGGACGTTATCTGCATATGGAATTCCCACATGAGAGCAGAGAATGGAAAACCCGGCCCCCAGTGATTCTAAACCACAGTCAGGACCTGTAGAGCTCATTACAGGGAGGAAGTAAAGGCAGGGAACAGCCTTCAGAAGAGCAAACCAGGAGAATTACTCCTGTCCCCTTGGAAACGCTTACTGGCAGGACTTGGCCCACATCTCATTTGCAGGCCTGGGTGGACCACTAAGGGCCTGACATGGCCACACTGACATTGAATCATTCAGAGCTAGGAGAAAAAAGGTTCCTGATCGAGCCGAGAGCAGAAAGCCTGGGATTAGTTGCCCTGCCCCCGTGACACCTGGCCCAGGGGTGTCACAGTCACTGTCTGGTCCTTACCTCTATTCATGCTCACAGGCAGCAGGTGCATGTGTGTTTTCCCACCTTGAAGAGAAGGGAACCAAGGGTCGCAGGCAATACGGGACACTCCCATGGCTGCATAGCTGCTAAGTGGCTGGCACATTGGCACATTTGGTTACTGTGCTCCCACCCCATTTGTGTCAGGCTCAACCAGATGACTCTGCCAATAGAATGTGAGCTGATGCATGAGGAGCAAAGACTCAAGATGTGCTTATCTGATTGGGCTCGCCCCCTCTCTCTTCTGCCATAGCCCTGAGATGTGCTTTCCCAGCAGCTGTGAACACTTCAGCATGGGCCCTGGAACCAGTGAGTATAGGGCATTCCTGAGCTGCACCCTCAACCTGGCACAGAGCTGCCTGGAGAAGAACTGGCAACTCTTCTTCCCTGGAAAAGAACTGCCTTGCCAAACCCACCCTGGGGAAGGACAACCCTGCCAACCCCTGCCTGGAAAAGAGCTGCCCTGCCAACTGTAGGCTGGAGAAGAGCGACCCTGCCAGACCCGGCCTGGAAAAGAACTGCCCTGTCAAACCCAGCCACGGGCAGAGTCTCTCTGCCTACCCCTGCCTGGAGAAGAGCCACCCTGCCAACCTATGTCTGGAAAAGAACTGCCCTGCCAAACCTAACCTGAGACAGAGCCACCCTGCCAACCCCTGCCTGGGGCAGAGTCACTCTGGAAACATTTGCCTGGAAAAGAACTGCCCTGCCAACCCCTGCCTGGAGAAAAGCCACCCTACCAACCCCTGCTTGGGGCAGAGCAACCCTGCCAACCCCTGCCTGGGACAGAGATGCACAGGTGGCCCTCAGAGCCATGAGCATAAACTCTTACTATTGTGAGCCACTGAGCTCCAGGCTGGTCTGTTACACACCACTACTATAGCAAGTTCTAGCTGACACGGTAGCAGAGCTGAGATCCAGGACAGGATTCCCAGGCCCCAAAAGCCCAGGCTTGTTACCAATGTGCTAAACCATCTCCCATGGGATACTAGAGGAGGGTGGGGGCTCACAAAAACCTATGAACTCCCCCTAGCTTTTATTCTACTAACAAATCCAAAGAATTGTCTTTCTGCAAAGAAGACCCTTGCCATAGCCACAGCGGATACAAGGTCTTCCCCATGGATCTCGTCCAAACGCCTTCCCCAGTGGACGTCTGTGGCTCAGCAGCCTGTGAACTAATCAACATGTGATTGTTAATAACCTCTGTAACTAAATGTCCAAGCTCTGAGAGCATCCACCTTGTCACTGCACCATCTGTCATCATCCTCATTTTCACTTTGTAGAGTGGGCCCCAATCACCACTTACCCCAGTTTCTGTAGAAGGAAGGTGAAGCTCAGATGGTCAAGCGACTTGCTCAAGGTCACACAGCTGGAAATCACTGAGACTAACTTTGTCTAACCCAGCTTCCCTTCCCATATGGCCAGGCTTCTATTCTGGGCCCTAGGGTGGAGTCCTTGGACCCACCCAGTAGTCAGCCTCTTTTGTACCACCTTGGGGGCCAGCACACAGCAGTCTCTGGCTGGTGGCAGAGAAGGATAATTGTGTTGCGTCCAGGCAGGGCCAGCCAGGCTGGGTTCGAGGCTGGACCAGGCACAAACATAAGCAAGTTCTTTTTTTCTTTTTTAAGAGATAGTCTCACACTGTCACCCAGGCTAGAGTGCAGTGGTACAATCATAGCTCATTGCAACCTCCAATTCCTGGGCTCAAGTGATCCTCCTCCCTCAGCCTCTTGAGTAGCTGGAACTGCAGGTGCACACCACCATGCCTGGCTAATTTTTAAAAAAAAATTTTGTAGGGTGGCGCCTGTGGCTCAAAGGAGTAGGGCACCAGCTCCATATGCCGGATGTGGTGGGTTCAAATCCATCCCCGGCCAAAAACCAAAAAAAAAAAAAAAAATTTTTTTTCTGTAGAGACAAGATCTTGACTTATTAACCAGGATAGTCTTGAACTCCTGACCTCAAGTGGTCCTCCCACCTCAGCCACCCAGAGTGCTGGGATTATAGGCATGAGCCACTGTGCCCAGCTTAATGTCAGCAGGTTCTAAAGGAGGGTGTTGTCGAGCCCACTGCTGGGGTATATCATAGTCTGGGGCATAGACCGACCCATAGAAAAGGCATTACCTCTGACCACCTTGGCTTCACTTTGCCTCATTCTCTGATGTCTAAGAGCTCAGAGGCAGGTGAAATCTATTGGCCATTGACGCACTCAGTTGTACTAATAATAGCCAGGACTGCCTCTCACCTGAAATGGTTTGAATGTGTCCCCCAGATTCGTATGTTGATGATAACGTCATCAGGGTGGGGTCCCCATGATGGGACTGGCCAATTTATAAGAAGAGGATGAGGGCGGCACCTATGGCTCAAGGAGTAAGGTACCAGCCCCATATATCAGAGGTAGTGGGTTCAAACCCAGCCCTGGCCAAAAACTGCAAAAAAAAATAAGAAGAGGATGAGAGATTTCTTTCTTTTTTTGTTTTTAAAGAGACAGAGTCTCACTGTGTCACCCAAGCTAGCGTGCAGGGGCATTCCTCTTCTGGCACACTCTTGCCCTCTCATCACATAATGCCCCTCTGCCACATCGTGACATAGCAGGAAGGTCTTCGTCAGATGATGACATTATGCTCTTGGACTTCCCAGCCCCTAGAACCAGGAAATAAATAAACTTCTTTTCTTTATAAATGCCACAATCTGTGGTACTCTGTTAGAGCAACAGAAAATGGACTAAGACATGAGGCATCTCTATTGGGTTGTTGAGTGCGCTCAGTGGCTGCGTCCCCCAGCTGTCCACAGCAATGACTGCCCAGGGAATAAATGATATTTACTAAGGCTCCAGCCTTGCCCTCCATGGAGGTGCCACAGCAAGCCTAACCCTGGGTCATTGCAACTGTTGTGATTGTTGCTGAGCTGGACTCCCTTCCTTGGCAGGGACCACATCTGAGTACAGACTTGACCCCATCCTGGGGAGATGCAGGAGGCTGAGAGATAAAGCATCTCCATGACAACAACCCCACCCCCAAGATGGGGTCACTGGCTTCCAGCTTTAGAGGCCACAAGAGAACAGCTAAAACCCATGGGCTGGAGAAACTGGGACGAGGACAAAAGTGGCTTATGTCACCAGGTGGATCACAAGCTCCCTAGGCCCCTGGGCTGCAGCTGGAACCAGAGCAAGCTGGAAAAATAGGCCAAAGCACACAAGTCCATCTGTGCACCCTCTGCTGTCTCTTGCCCTTCCCAAGGTACAAAAAGGCACTTGAAAGGACCAGAACCCTGAGGAGGTTTCAGGCCTTGTGTGGAAACAGCTGTGAGCTAAGACATGGTCACAGATGCCTGTCTCGAGCTATGGGAGACTGGAGCCGGCAAGGGGATCCCACAGAGCTGTGGGGAGTGCTGTGTCCAGGTAGAACAAAAGAGGAAGAAACCCTTGAATACCCATCTCTGCTGGCACTGGGGTCACTGACTCCTGTGTTCCCAGTCATGCCAAAAAGGTTATAGCGTGTGTGATTCTGCCTCCATTCAGGAACAGAGAGGAAAACTGCAGCTCAGAAAGGAGCCCAGCTATCACAACTTCCCAACCAGCGTCTAGCTACTTGGCTAGTGAAATCATCTAGTGATTTTGTTTTAAATGCGCATTTCCAGGTCATTGAAATCAGAGCATCTGGCAGCGGTGGTGGCCACAGCATGAGATTATGTCAAAGTCTAGGGATCTCACTGGGTGGTCAGGGCTGCCTTGCTGCCACCAGGTCACCACCAGCTCACTCTCTGACTGGCTTGGTCTATCTGCTGTGAAAATTGCCGACAGAGGGCAGGCATTCCTCCTTTCTTTCTTTGGGATGCCATGCCGTTCTCCAACTTCGTGCTCTCTCTTTCTCTCTCCTGCATCTTCTCCTCTCTCACTCCCTGATCTCTGCTCTCCCTTTCTCATCTCTTCCCCCCACTCTCTTCCCTCTCTACTATAAAATAAATTTGTCCTTGTATATCCTAAAGAAAGAAGAAAAGAAAAGAAAAAATGAAATGCCCCAAAGTATTTGAAAATGGTTGGGTTTGGGGAGTTTTCTTAAATTGTGATTTCATATACATTTATTCCTAACATATGGAACGTGCAGTATGAAGGTTTCATAGTGAATTAATGATGTTCACTAAACCAAAAAAGGGGAGGAAGGAGGAATTCACATCAAGTTTTAGCTATATTGTTGAAATACAAAGATGTAATTTATCACTTTTCTCCCCGCAATAGAGCTAAGTCTCTATTCAACCCACGGTATGTGGGTCAGAGGCAGACGGGGGCCATCTATGTCCCTCTCTACCCATCTGGCCAGAAAGGAAATGGGGGAATCAGAGGGTCAAGGGAGGTTAACAGACATTCTAGGCCTCAACCATGAGGACCTTTGCTCCAAGGTGGAATTTATGGAATGAAGGAGGGAGAATTCTCTCCTGGTCTCATAAAAAGGCAGGGTAAACCATCCCTAGCTACTACTGGAGCCACTAAAGACCTAATTTCCATTCATCTATAACTTTATTAGGCTCATCCAAGCTACACATCAGATAAGCCTCTCTTGAAAAGGGTGTATAGTGGTTTTTATTAAAGTGTCCTCTCGGTGGCAAATGCATTAGGTTTTATGGCCCTGCACTCAGATCTGCCTTCACAGTAGGAAAGAGCTGCCTCACTACTGCTAAGGCAGAAGACAGAGGTTACAGGAGGGACTCTGGGAGACCAGATGTCCAAGATGCCCATCCCCCCCCATGTGAACCTCAGAGTTAAGTAGATTCTTTTTTTTTTTTTTTACTTTCTTTTCTTCTTCTTTTTTTTTTTTTTTTTTTAGAGACAGAGTCTCACTTTGTCATCAGTAGAGTGCCATGGCGTCACAGCTCACAGCAACCTCCAGCTCTTAGGCTTGGGCAATTCTCTTGCCTCAGCCTCCTGAGTAGCTAGGACTACAGGTCAAGTAGATTCTTAATACATCTCCAGGAGTTTGGGTAAAATTTTCCATCGCCGGGAGCTACCAGCTGGCTCTCGGTCAGCATCTGCCCCTCCACCTTCCCTCACCCCCCCACCCCCCGCAATTCCCTGCTGCCCTGCCCTTCAGCCACACGCCTGAGCCAATGTGTATTTTTGGAAACTGGTCCCTGTTCAGAGCCTGGAGAGTCTGGATAAGGGGTGGTCAGGCTGCTGGAAGACTATGGCAGGTGGCCCTGGGGGCACAGGGTCTAGCAGCTTGTGATAAATGTCTAAGTGAGAAGAGTCACAAGAGGCTGGATGGAGTGAGGGTCCCTCCGCAGCACAGCATCACACACAAGAGAGTCTATGCCCCTCTCCAGGCACAGAGGAAAGAGAGAAGACCCCTGACTTGCCCCTGAGTTTCTATGTCCCCTATACTGTGAATAGAAAGCCCTTCTCGGGACAAGTGGAAACAGAGATCAACGTTAATTTCCCAGGATTGGGGCTGGCTTTATAGCTTTGCCCCAGAGCCACATGAAGCAAGTTACTTACGGCCTCTCTGTGCCTCCCTCATCTGTACCATGGAGTCACCCTCTCCACAATGCTGGGTCATTGGCAGGGTTAAAGCAAACTGATCACACAATGTAGTAGAATTCCAGCAGTGCCCATAAGGAGTTACCGGTGGTCTCATCTCTGCTCAGTTGGGCTGAGGAAGGTGGGCTACCAATTCTTCCAAGTTCATGCCAAGGCTGGGTCACTACTGAGCTCCTGTTGACCAAACAAACACAAGGATTGTGTTCTTCTCCACCTGCCTTGGGTTTGACATTTGTCTATCTGTCCCAGGAAGAGTTTTCAAAAAGTTAGCTGCTGTTGACAATAACTGCAATGTTGCTAAAGAGAATCTAGTGAAACCCCACACATCTGGAAATGATAGCAGTAACCTGAGAATTACATGACTTGAATCTCATAAAATACCTGGAACTGGGCTAGAGTCAGTGACTCACGCCTATAATCCTAGTACTCTGGGAGGCTAAAGTAGGATGATTCCTTGATCTCAGGAGTTGGAGACCAGCCTGAGCAAAAGCCACACCCTGTTTCTACTAAAAGTGGAAAAAATCAGCTAGGTGTATTGGCAGGCACCTATAGTCCCAGCTACTCAGGAGGCTAAGGCTAGAGGATCACTTGAGCCCAGCTATAATGATGCCACAGCACCCTAGCCTGGGGAAGAGAGTGAGACTCTGTCTCAAAAATAAATAAATAAATAAATGGAACTGAGTGATGAGGGGAGTGCCTCTTCCCCTGAGTATGTGTGTGTGCCTCTGCATGTACACATAATATTTAGAAAGAGAAAGGGAGTTTTCTTTGGGATTCTGGCTGCCATCATGAAACAAAATGATGGCCAATGTATTTTCCATGGAAAGCTCTCTAGGTGTTTCCTGCATTGCCCATGATGCCCCTTGACCAGATTACGTAGAGATGAACAAATGGTGGCATCAGGGCCCCGGTGTGAGACTGGGAGTCATGGAGGGTTTTCAGCAGGGATGTCACATAATCAAAACAGGATTTGCCAGGCTGCTGGACTGAAACCAGACAGGATGCAATGGCATCATCAGGCAAGAGATGGTGATGGCTCAGACCAGCATGGGAACATCAGGAGTGGAAATAACTGGGCGGATTCTGGTTACATTTTAAGGTTGCCAATAGGATCTGTCAATACATGGGGGTTGTGGTTGAAAAAGAAAGAGAGAAAGAGGTCCAAGGCATTCCTAGGGTTTGGCCAGAGACATGGAAAGGCTGGAAGGAGGAGGTGGAGTGACCAAGGCTGAAAGAGACCTGAGGGTCCACCACCAGGAGCCCCCGCAGAGAAAATTCCAGAAGACAGGAAGAGAAGTGACCTGCAAAGAAGTGAGAGACCCAGGGAGAATGCACCACACACAACCTGTCTTTAGGGAGGGCTGCCAGTAGAGCCCCACCCAGGACAGGGCCTCCACCCCACCAAGGCCCAAGCACATCAGCACATCTCTTAAAGAAAAAAAAAGAAAACAAAGCCTGCAAGGAGAAACTCAGAGCTGACTCCTCATTGCCAACAGATGACACTGCCCCAGACTTGTCCTCTAAAAGGCACAAATGACATCTGGCCTTACTGACTCCTTCTGATGAGGACCACCTGGATGTGGCACCTTTCAGCCCAGGGCGTGCTTGGCCATTCAGCATGAGGGTTGATTCTCTCCCTAAAAGGCCAGAATTCCTCTCACTTCAGAAATAAAAAGTATATATCTGCCGGGAACCTCACATCCCACCCTCTGCATTCTCAGCATGAGGCTCAGGCTCTTCATAATCCACAAGGCCAGGCATGGTGGCTGACACCTACAATCCTAGCACTCTGGGAGGCTGAGGTGGGTGGATTGCTTGAGCTCTGGTGTTGGAGACCAGCCTGAGCAAGAGCAAGACTTTGTCTCTAATAAAAATAGAAAACCATTGTGGTGGATGCCTGTAGTCCCAGCTACCTGGGAGGCTGAGGCACAAGAAACACTTGAGCCCAAGAGTCTGAGGTTGCTGTGAGTTATGACATGACAGCACTCTACTGATGGCAATAAAGTGAAACTCTGTGTGGGAAAAAAAAACAAAAAGGACACATCTAATGAGCTCAGCTCTTACTCAAGCAGCCTGGCCACAGACCCTCAGATCTTGTCCTAAGGCTGGGGGATGATTCATGTGTGTGTAAGGCTTAGGCGGAGCCACCAGTGCCCTTCTTGAAGGCCAACCATGTACCAGTGGGTATACTGTGGGCTTTCATTCATCATTCACTGAACAGGCATTCATTGAGTGCCTGCTGAATGCCAGGCACTGGGCTGGAACCTTTCACAGATGCAATCTTATATGATTCCCCTCCTGACAAGGCTAGGAGAAAGGTGCAAAATGCCCATTCTGCAGATATGGAAACTGAGGTGCTGAGAGGTTTTAGTATCTTTTCCAAGGTCCTTTGCTTTGTATGTAGTAAAGAATTAACCTTATCTAAGGAGAGATCAGGGCTTTTTCCATTGGCTCCGGGGAGGTGATCTTTAATTCCTTGGAATATTCTGCCTGGTAAGAGGAATCTTTGTTTCCCTGGGGGCCGTAGGCCATGCCAGATAGTCTAACAATGTGACTTATGGTAGAGGCTTTCGATTGTGCAGTATCATCTGGACCTTCAGAAGAGCTAGGGATTGTCAGCTCATGAAGAGTTTCCCATGTATATGTGACTGAGCCCTAATAAAAACTCTGGACGCCAAGGTTTGGGAGAACTTCCCTGGTTGCACAAGAGCATCGCTGAATTTTTCCAAATCTGCATAGCAATTGAGGATACTTCTTAACAAACTTCCCTCCTTCTGTCCTTCAGTTGTCACACTTGCATTGATCCCATGGCACTTCCAACCTTTCTACATCCCTCCCCTTTTTCTCTTATATGAGCTGAATTAGTTTCCTCGAGGTACCAAGACAGATGACCACATACTGTTGACTAAAACAGCAGAAATGTGTTCCCTCACAGTTCAAGACACCCAGATGTCAGCAGGGTAGGTTTCATCTGGAGTTGCTGAAGGAGAAACTCCCCCTTCCCCTTCCAGCTTCCAGGGACTTCTGGCACTCCTGGTGTTCTGGAGCTTGCAGACATGTTGCCCCAGCCCTGTGTCTGTCATTGCATGGCCTTGTTCTCTGTGTGTCTGTGTCTTCTCTCTTCTTATTAGAGTTTTCCCTAAATCCAGAATAATTTCATCTTGAGATTCTTAACTAATTATGTCTGCACAGACCTTATTTCCAAATAAGGTCACATTCTCACATCTAAGTGAACATGAAAATTTGGGGGGAAGGTGGAACACTCTGTTCAACCCATTACACAGGCATTTTGCCAAACAGAATCCTTGGTTTCTAATTCCAGTGGGCTAGAACTAACACAACTCAGTGGGCCAGGTACCACGCAAGACACTGGAGGTTCAAAGGTAGACGACCCAGTCACGTCTCCCAGGCCCCGTCCTCAGAAGAGGACAGAAGACCTGGGAATTGGGCAGGTGGGGGGAGCAGGTCTAGGAGGGAAGGGACACTGTGCATGGGGGCACACACCTCCACCTACCTCCCTGCCATCCTGGTAGTTCTGGAGCCTGGCCCTGGCTTCCAGGGCATGCGTGCTCAGGAGGCTGCTGTGTTGATGAAAATACCACAGAGACGTCTGCACGGCTCTTCCTCTCACTGCTTCTCCTGTGCCTGAAATAAATGAAGAAGAGATGTTCCTGGCAGGGTCTGCTGAGAAGCTTCATGGCAGGAATGAAAATTGGCTGCAGCATCCAAGAAATCCTCGAATAGCAAGGGATTTCTAGGACAACACACCTCTAGGAACAGAACTGTCGGTGGGAAGGCTGGTGGGGGAGGTGAGCCTGCCGCTCAGGTGTCTGCATGTTCCCAATTGTGCCGCAGTGTGCCCACCTGTGTGCCCACCTGCCAGCCACGTGGGAGTGTGGGGGCGAGTTTGGGGAACCCAGTTGAAATCACAGCACAGATTTTCCTCTTCCGTTTGCCCATCTGCCAGGCTCTCGCATTACCCGTGAGCCCGCTGGCCATCTGGGGTCACCTTGTCCTGTTACATTTCAACAACATTGAACTTGGCTCCTGCCAAATCCCTGGGGAGTCTCCGCAGGCTGACACGGCTCCAGGCCCATCTGGCACCGAGTTCTGGCTTGTGCTGAATTATCCATCTGCCCTGCTATGAGGATTGCCCTGTGCCAGCCAGCCCTGCTCGGCCAGACGTCACATCCACAGAGCTTCAGGGACTCAGGGTTGCCTATAGGCAGCTTTTCCTGGGCTTTGTCATAGCCTTGGACATCTTCAAACTGAAAGGAGGCCCCCTGGGCCCTGGAAGTCCTTGGGCCAACGCTCCTCCAGGAGTGGCCCTTAGCCTCCTACCTCCCCCATTAGAACCTGATCTCTAGCCTCTGCTTCTCCTGAGAATGGCCCAATAGGGGGGGTGCTAAACCTCCCCCAGTCCCTACCCCAAATGGAATCTTTCACATCTGCTAGGACCATGCTCTTTTCCTGTCCAACTCTAGATGGCCCATCCTCAGGCAATGGATCTTTCATCCTTCTAGAAACACAACCTGGAGATACCTGCCAGTGTTTGCCTGCATTTAAGCCCCAGTCTTGAGCTGCAGTGATGGGAATCCAGGAATCCTTGACTGGTCTGGATCTTAATATGACACCTCTGGTCTCACAGAGGGGAAATTGAGGCCAGAGAGAGCATTGGCTCGCCTAAGCCATGCCGTGAGTTAAGGTCCTGGGGCATGGAAGCCGAGGTCTCCCAAGGTCTGCATCCAGAGACAGTGGGCACTCTCAGGCACAGACCCTGGGGTTCTTTTACCCCCAAATCCTCCACAACAGCTCCGTTACAGCATCTCTGATACAGACCAGAATCCATTCCAGGCAGGGCCGGGGTGGCTCCCTGCCCCTCTCTCCAGGTTCAGAGCTGCCAGTCCCCTAAGGGGGCAGACGACCTCAGCACTTTCCTGTCTGTTCTCTCCACACCAGCTCCTAAAGCACCCAACATCCTCACCTCTGCTGTCCCATAAAGGGAGAACACCTTTGCTAAAACCACCATAGACTGCTGTGGACTGCAAGTTTGTGTCCACCCCCCAAATTCATATGTTAAAGCCCTATCCCCATAAGGAGGTATTCATGGTTAAATGAGAGTGGGGCCCTGATCCAACAGGAAAGGCCTTGGTGCATGTGTTTCAAGGAAGAGGAGCTCTGGTATCCTCTTTTTATGGGGACACAAAATGAGGATATAGAAAGCCAAGAATCAGGCCCTCACCAGAATCCTCCCCTGCTAGAACCCTGTTCTTGGACTTTTAGCCTTCAGAACCATGCGAAGAAAACTGTCTGTTGTTCAAGCCCCCCCAGTCTATGGTATTTTGTTACGGCAGCCTCCAAACACTAAGCCAAGAACTGAAATAGTTACAGATTCAATGATGTCAAGTCTGGGAGTTGCTTCAAATTTCTACAGTTGGTGAAGTGGGCAGGGGTCAAAAATAGGAAATAGGACTGGCTTCGAGCTGAGAATTTTTGAAGGGGTCATGGTGTGGGGCATTATTTTCTTCTTTCTATGCTTATATGTTTGAAATGTTCTCCTAATAAAATGTAGAAATAGGATAGTGGATGGGTCATGAAATCAATTATAACCAGAATCTTTTTTTTTTTTTTTTTTAAGACAGAGTCTCACTCTGTCTCCCTGGGTAAAAGTGCTGTGGTGTCATAGCTCACAGCAATCTCAAACTCTTACACTCAATTGATCCTCTTGTCTCAGCCTCCCAAGTAGCTGGGACTTCAGGCAGATGCCACTATGCCCAGCTAGTTTTCTATTTTTAGCTCTTGCTCAGGATGATCTCAAACTCCTGAGCTCAAGAAATCCTCCTGCCTCGGCCTCCCATAGTGCTAAGATTATAGACGTGAGCCACTACACCTGACATACCAGAATATATTTCAATGAAAAAAAAATAGAACTGTCTAGAATAGAACATATCAGCTTTCAATATGTGTAATAATGTAAATAATGCTTCATAAAACTTTTTTTTTTGAGACAGAGTCCCACTATGTCACCCTGGGTAGAGTGCCATGGCGTCACAGCAACCTCAAACTCTTCAGCTTAAGCGATTCTCTTGCCTCTGCCTCCCAAGTAGCTGGGACTATTGGCACCTGCCACAACACCAGGATATTTTTTGTTGCAGTTGTCATTGTTGTTTTAGCTGGCCTGGGCTGGGTTCAAATCCTCCATCTTCAGTGTATGTGGCTAGTGCTGTAACCACTGTGCTACAGGCACCAAGCCTCTTCATAAAACTTTTTTCGAGGGCGGGGGGGGGGGGTGTTGTGTCAGATCTGAATGCAAAATGCACTTCTTATGGTAGGCCGCAGCCAAAAGAGCTGGAAAATCATTTCTCATAGTTGATTTGACCGTGGCCTCTGGAGCCTGGTTGTCTGGGACTGGTGCTGCTGCTTATGGAATGTGTGAACTTGAGCAAGTTACTAAACTTCTCTGTGCCTCAGCTCCATCTTTAAAATGCAGCTAGTAATACTATGCCCCTCATAGGATTATAGGTGTGGGGATTAAATGAGCTAATTGACAAACCGTGTTTTCCAGACAACTCCTTATACCTTGTCAGGGCTTCACAAAGGGTGACTATCACTATGGTGTTGGGAATCTGCTGGCCTGAAAAGGGAGGAAGAAGAGAAAGTAGAAAAGTAAGGCTTAACCATAAAGAAAAGACTCTCTAATAGCGGGATTCTGGGCAATAGGGCACTTCATTCATTAACGAATATTCACTCATTCATTCAATGCCAACTATTTACCAGTCCCAGGACTGGGGATCCAGCGATGAACAAGACAGTCATGGTCCATACTCTCATGGAGCTCACCTTCCACCTGGGAAGAGAAATTGAAAATTTATCATAACAAAAATGGCATTATTGGCTAGGTGCAGTGGCTCACACCTGTAATCCCAGCACTCTGGGAGGCCGAGGAGGGTGGATTGCCTGAGCTCACAGGTTCAAGACTAGCCTGAGTCAGAGAGAGACTTTATCTCTAAAAATAGTTGGGTGTTGTGGCAGGCGCCTGTAGTCCCAGCTAGTTGGGAAGCTGAGGCAAGAGGATCATTTGAGCCCAAAAGTTTAAGGTTGCTGTGAGCTATGATGCCACAGTTGCTGTGAGCTATGATGCCACGGCACTCAACCAAGAGCAATAAAGTGAGACTGTCTCAAAAAAAAAAAAAAAATTGGATGATGGGGACTACAGAGGTCAGCTAACAACTCAAGGATGTTTATGACTCAGCCACAAGGAAGATAAGTGTTCAGAGAAAAGGAAACAGCAAAGGCCAAGGGTGGAAGGAATGATGATAGCTCTAGGCAACAAGACTCGCGCCACCCATTAGGGGGACCACAGGCCACGTGTGGCATTTAAACTTATATCAATAAAAATTAAACAGTTCCTCAGTGCTCAAAAGCTATGCTACGGTGCACAAACAGAACATTTTCATTCTGGAGGAAAGGAGTTTGGTGCTAGTTAGTCAACATGTCCAGCTATGCTGTGTAATATGACACCCACTAGCCACAGGTGGCTGGAGAACACTTGAAATATAACTAGAGCCACCGAGGAGCCGAACTTTGTGTTTTATTTTATTTTAATTAGTTAAAATAAAAAATTTTAAACAGATCTTTAATTCAGTCTTTCGAAGACTTTTAATTATATTTGGAACAACTCGGGTATGTGTATCTACTTTTTCAACTGTACATTTTATGAAATCTAAATACAGCTCAAGTTGAAGTGCACTGTAAAAGGAAAGTAACACGCACCAGATGGTGAAGACGTAGTATGAAATAAATGAAGGTAAAATATCTCATTAATAAATTTGGTATTGATTACATGGTGGGATGATAATATTTTAGAAGTAGTGCATTAAATAAAAGATGCTAAGGGTGGCACCTGTGGCTCAAAGAAGTAGGGTACTGGCCCCAAATATGAGAGGTAGCGGGTTCAAACCTGGCCCCAGCCAAAAACTGCAAAAAAAGAAAAGATGCTAAAATACTCTTCCTTGTTTCTTTTTATATTTTTAATGTGACCATTAGAAAATCTAAAATTTCAGCCAGGCTCGGCACCTATAGTTCAAGCAGCTAGGGCGCCAGCCACATACACCAGAGCCGGCGGGTTTGAATCCAACCCAAGCCCACCAAACAACAATGACAATTACAACAACAACAACAACAAAAATAGCCAGGTGTTGTGTCAGGTGCCTAAAGTCCCAGATACTTAGGAGGCTGAGACAAGAGAATCGCTTAAGCCCAAGAGTTTGAGGTGCTGTGAGCTGTGACGCCATGGCACTCTACCCAGGGCAACAGCTTGAGAATCTATCTCAGAAAAATAAAAATGTAAAATTCCAACTTGAGCAAAACCAAGATCCCGTCTTTACTAAACAATAGAAAAATTAGCAGAGTGTCATGGCACATGCCTGAAGTCCCACCTCCTCAGGAGGCTGAGGCAGAAGGACCACTTGAGCCCAGGAGTTTGATGTTGCAGTGAACTATGATGACATCACTGCACTCTACCCAGGGTGACAGAACAAGAGTCTGTCTCCAAAAACATTTTTAAATTATTAATATGCATGTGGTTCATATTATATTTCTAGAGACAATCCAGAGATAAGGTTGTCCAACCTAGAAGGGGAGGAAAAAGGGCAGACAGGAAGCTGGAGAGGTCTGGAGGTCTCATAGGCTTAATAGGGAGTTTGAGCTGCTTCTTGGGTACAAGGGAGCCATCGCAGGTGTTTGAGCAGGACAGGACAGGGTCAGATCTACACACCTCAGAAGGATCCCTCTGGTAGCTTTGGGTAGAATGAAGGGAGTAGGGAAGCCATTTGGGAAACCATTGCCATCAAGTTCATAGACATGATGGTGGCTTGAATTAGGACAGTGACTACAAGAATGGAGAGAAGCTGCCTATTCCCTTTTCAGGAGTCTTCATGGAAATTTCACCCACCATTCCCTTTTTTTTTTAAATTTCAGAATATTATGAGAGTATAAATGTTTTGGTTACATGAATTGCTTTTACATAATTTGAGTCAGAGTTATAAGTGTGCCCCTCATCCAGATAGTGTGCACTATTCCCGTTAGGTGTGAATGTACCCACCTTCTCCCCTTGCCACCTGCTTGCTTTCCATTGACTTTTGCTTCAAATGTGCACATGGGTGTCAATCAATTAGCTCCAGTTTAATAAGGGTACATGTGGTGTTTCTCTTTCCATTCTTGGAAATCTTCACTTAGAAAAATGATCTCCAGTTCCATCCGTGTTGTTGTAAAAGATATTACTTTGCCATATTTTTTTATGGTTGAACTGTACTCCAGGGTGTACATATACCACATTTTCTTAATCCACTTATATATTGATGGGTACTTGGGTTGTCTCTACATCTTTGTGATTGTGAGGTATGCTGCAACAAACGTGTCTTTTTGATAAAAAGACTTTTTTGTTTCCAATAGTGAGATTGCAAGATCAAATGGTAGGTCTACTTTTAGTTCTTTGAGGTATCTCTCAGAACTTCCACTTTTATCTCATCAGTCACCCCCAGCCATATAGGGGACTGGAAAATATAGTTTAGTTTTGCTGATATGTCTCCAGGACAAATTTGGGATCCCCCTCATTCTAAGGAAAATGGACAATTGACAACCCCAAAGACAGCACAGTGAGTTCTGGGCAGGTGGCTTTGAATCTCAGAGGGGCTGACAGCCCCTGTGGGTGAGACGGATACTTGGGGAGCCGGGCTGGGAGGAGAGAGGTGGTAGCTGGGCAAATAACACAGCTGGTGTCCCAGGATTGTGCCCCCCACCCCCCAGATACAATGTGTGAAAGGAAGTCAAGGAAAGAGAAAGAAGGCACAGCTGGCAGGAGGGGAAGGAAATCAGGGAGAATGTAGGGTCAATACGTTTGCGGGGGGGAGGGGGCTGGGGCCCAGGACCCAGTGATTCTGAGCCCCAGGCAAGATGAGGCTGGGTGCTGCCTGGGAGCTACCCAGGACCTGCCTCACTTACAAGAGATGCTTGACATTATTCTACTTACTGAATAATGTGGATTTGGCCACTGGAACATCCCCAATATCCCTGGTGAGATTTGGGGGTGGGATGGGAGCAGATCCCATTGAGCAGATAGCTGAGAAGGAGAGACTTGAATGGGCACAATTCTTTCCAGAAGTTTGGCTGAGAAGAGAGGGTTGTGGGGGGGGGGGGGCAGTCCTCCACTCAGTTCTGAATCCCAGCACCTGGCATTTTTGTCATCATCATCATCATCATCATTATTATTATACCCAACATACAGATGAGAAAACTAAGGCTCAGAGAGGTGGACTGAACCTCCCAGGTTTGGAGCGAGGGCCTGGAGATTTGAGCCTGCCTCTGGCCCAGCCTCACTGGCCACAGCCCAGCCCATCTCCAACACCTCCCCCCCCCCCACACACACACACACACACTCCTTCCCAGGTCCTATTTTTCTTTAATGAGCCTGCTGTTTGAGAATCACAGTGGGTTTTTTAAGAACTAAACAAACTGAAGCTGCAGGGTATTCTTTTTTTTAACAAAAGAGCTCATTGAATAAGCAATGGGTTTTTTCTGCAACTATTTTTAAAGATGGAGCTGCAGGCTAGGCTGTGAGGAAAATCACAGAGAGCAATCTCCTGAAGGTCACGGCCCTTAGGAGAGAAACCAGCATTTTGTGGGGTGCCCTTGACCCATATGCAGAGCCCATCAGAGGGCCCAGGCTGCTAAGGCTGCAGGGACACAGCCCTCCATCCTGCCTTGGGGCATCCAGGGCAACAACACCCCTCCAACCTCTATGTCTCCAGACTTCTTCCTTTGGCTGAGTTTGTGAGCCTGAAGCCTTCTTCCCCATCCTTACAGACAGACAGGCATTTGTGATAAACACCAGGAAACAGTGGTTATCTGACACGAAAACTTGCAGCTTCCCCTCTTCTTGGAACCAGGAAGAGGAGAATACTAGGCTTTCCTCGAGGAGCTCCAAATTGCAACCAACATTTCTGGGAACAAAGTGTTTTTATATACATACCCACACCTAACTCCCAACCATTTCCGAGGCTTCATCTCTGGGGAAACTGAGGGTTGAAGAGGTTAGTGTAGCTACAGGTGGCCAAGCTGGGTCTCAAACCCTGGGCTTTCTCTGTCCCTGCAGTCCATCCTTATACACTCCAGGGATTATAAGGCTGGGCCACAGAGATACACAGAGGCATCCACTACACATCTCAGGAGCCTTGGAAGGTTTTGGAACTTTGTGTGAAGTCACGCCTGAGTCCTAATGCCTACTGAATTTTGATTCAGAATTGAGTGGGGAAGCTTCACTCTCTAGTTTTTATGTGCAGGTGACCCGGGCTATCTGGGCCTCAGTTTCCTCATCTGTAGATTGGTATTGGTAGTAGTAGTAGTAGTTAATATTTACTAAGTCCTCGCTGTGTGGTACATGGCACAAAGAGTGCTCTAGGGAGGTGCCATTAATTCTCCCAATTGAGATAAGGAAAGTGAGAGTCAAAAAAGCAAAATGACCTGTCCAAGGTTGGATGGCTTGCAAGGATTTGAGCCCAGGCAGCCCTGCCCTGCTGGTCCCCCCTCACGGGGCTATGGGAAGATGGAGAAGGAAGGAGGCTAATTAAACCTTTCATTTCTGCCCTGAGCCCCTCTGTCAGCCCCTCCACCTCCTGATACCAGGGAGTCCCCTGGTCATCAGAGCAGCTCTGTGGTCCAGTCCTATCTTCCTGGTCCAGCTTCCGTCTGGTCAATCCAGGACAAGTGGGCCTCAGGTGGGTGGGCCTCAGGCAAGTGACTGTCTGAAGGCCTGAGAAGCCCACGAGGAAGCCCATAAGCAGGCTGGGGGATCGCATCCCATCTGTGACCTTGACAAGCTGCTCAGGTAGGATGAATCCCTGAGAGATTAATGTACGCTCTGTTCGCTGAGTGCATTTTACCATTCTGGTTCCAAGAGGGCAGGCATCTGATTGTTTTTATCAGATAACCACTGCTTCCTGGTGTTTAGCCAAACTAGAACAGGGCAGGATGCAGGGAGATGAGGGGTAGGAGAGGATTGGAGGCCACGCCAATCGGTTGGTCAGGATGGACATGAGAGCTGCAGCTCTGCTGTCTCCACATTTTAGGAACCTGCAGTTTGGCTGGTATGGATGTGAAAGCACTTTCTCCCACAACAATGTTTAGTGACTCAGGCAGTGCCTCACTTCTGGGGATGGGGGCAGGAGGGTGACAGGCTGCCTGCTGGACCTCCCAAAACTTGTATATGGTCATCAACAATCATATCCACTCACTCTCTCAAGAGCATCAAATGAAAACAGATCTAGGCTTAGTAAGGAGAGATTTTATTCACAAGGATTATTACAAGATCAAGGACCTGACTATAAGGTCTAAAAGCAGCTTAGGATTTGGGGAAAAAAGGTGAAAGATTTGTTTGTTTGTTTATTGGAGACAGAGTCTTACTTTGTGACCCTCAGTAGAGTACTGTGGCATCATAGCTCACAGTAACGTCAAACTCTTGGGCTTAAGCAATTCTCTTGCCTCAGCCTCCCAAGTAGCAGAGACTACAAGTGCCCACCACAATGCCTGGCTATTTTTTTGTTTGTTTGTTTAGCAGGCTCAGGCCGGGTTTGAACCCACCAGTTTCAGAGTATGTGGCAGGCACCCTAACCACTAAGGTACAGGCATTGAGCCAGATTTTATTTTATTTCATTTCATTTTTAATGAAAAGTGTTAGAGGTGAGAGTTCACCTCTGAGCTGTTCAGTGGACCTGGTTCAGTTCACCGAGCAGAACTAGCAAGTTCAGCTGAGTCAGAGGGAGAGCAAGAAATAGGGAGAATGGAAAATAAGGTAGCTAGGACTTCAACATGGGAAGAAGAAAAAGTACAGCATTTATTTAAAGTAACGCAGAGATAAGCAGAGACTTTTCTAGGATATTGGAAACGTGTCCCCCTCACAAATGGGAGAAGATCCCACACAAAGGCAATATACTAATATGAGTACTTTCATCCCAATTCCTCCTACATTTATCTAGAAGAATTCCCACTGGTTCCCCTTAGGCCAGTGGTTCTCAACCTTCCTAATGCCATGACCCTTTAATATGGTTCCTCATATTGTGGTAACCCTCAACCACAAAATTATTTTCATTGCTACTTCATAACTGTAATTTTGCTACTTTTTTTTTTTTTTTGAGACAGAGCCTCAAGCTGTCACCCTGGGAGAGTGCCATGGCATCCCAGCTCACAGCAGCCTCCAATTCCTGGGCTCAAGCGAGTCTCCTGCCTCCGCCTCCCAAGCAGCTGGGACTACAGGCGCCCACCACAACGCCAGGCCATTTTTTGGTTGCAGCCGTCATTGTTGTTTGGCGGGCCCAGGCTGGATTTGAACCCGCCAGCTCAGGTGTACGTGGCTGGCACCTTAGCCCGCTGAGCCACAGGCGCTGAGCCTATTTTGCTACTCTTATGAATCGTAATGTAAATATCTGATATGCAGGATGGTCTTAGGCAACCCCCATGAAAGGGTCATTCGACCCCCAAAGGGGTCGCAACCCACAGATTGAGAATCTCTGCCTTAGGCCTTCACATATGCCGTCCTGGTTTCATGGTTGTGAATTACCTCAGTTGTCACATAAATCCAATTTTCTTTACTCTGTACCCATCATTTTTAACTGCTATTTTACTAGTGAAGGTATGGTGGCATCTATTAGTCTCTTAATGTTTGTGACAACCACAATGTCCATTGTTTTGTGATGGGGACCTTTATCTTTTTTTAATGGAGTACATCATTCACAGACTAGAGGTCAGGTGTCACAGGCTACACCCAAAGTTCCTCATTTTGCTTCAGGGCCCTTTCCAACTTTCTTGTTCAGAAGGCCATAATTTTCTCCCACTTCTCTGTAGCCCCTTCCACCTCCTTCCATCCCTAACCAGAAAGGACTAAACAAAGGCAGAAAAGAACCAGGAGAGGGGATGTGAGTGAGAGGGTACCTGATGGGATATTAGGCCCGAGGGCATTTTACCCTTAGGCCAGCCTCAGGAAGAAGAGAAGATGAACCCAAATTTGCTTCACAAGCATTTTGTGTCCCCAGGGACAAGCTGTTCAGCTAGTCATTTATGAGGCAAAGAAGGGAAATGAGAGGGCTTGTGTCTGACTTGTCCTAGATAAACTAGGGGGGTAATCTGAGAGTTAACTCTCAGTCCTGGGGGAAGGAGGCTCTTTGTGATCAATGGTTTTCTAGAACACAGAGAGTGGAGTAATCCCTTTCACCTTCCCAGTTTTCCAGAAGCACAGGCTCAGGTCAAATTCAATATTGTCAAGTGAGAACACTGTGCTAATAGGTGGCCCTAGCAAAAGAATGAGTGGATCACAGGCATGAATCTTTTTGCTAGTAACTATTAACATCTGACAGAAGTGAGTTTGTCACTCTGGGTATAGCTGATGGTGGTCATTGTTACTGTGGGGGAGGAAAAACATTTCCCACCCTTCTGAGCTCTCCCCTAGGGCCCCTGTAACAAAAGAAAGATTATCAAGGAAAAGGTACAGATTTATTAAATCTAAGTTTTACATGACATAAGAAAATGAAGACTCAAAGTAAACCATTAAACCTGAGCGTTTTTATATTTGGTTTGATAAGGAGTGGTGAGTTATAGAAAAATATGACAGGACAAAAACAGGTGTGAGCTCAGGGTAGTAAGTGGGGGGAACTTAGCAAGGCTGGTCCCTTCATACTCCTCTCGGGGTCCCCCATCTTCAGAGATGAGGATGCTCCTTTCCTCCAGGTACAGGGAGGGAACCTGACACATGAGGGTCTCATGACCTGCCTTGGGGAGGGTCGGAGAGTCTTTCCAGCACTTGTCATTTGGCAAATTCCTTCAGCTTAAAATATCTAATACACGAAGGTGCCAAATTTGGGGGTAGCTTGTCCTGAACCACGCTATTGGCTATTTATTGCTGTCTTCATCCCTCATGACCACAGGATCCTACGTGTCACCTTGGGGACCCTCAGCCTGAGGAGGGCAGGGACCCACTGAGGTGGGGGGATAGCCAGCCTGTCTCACTAAAGAAGGCCTCCTGGTTTTCTGCCAAGAGAACCACATGTGGTCACCAGGACTTTCTCATCACTGTGGTCCGGTCAGGAATAAAGAAACTTGGCCTCTTCTGCCCCAGGGAAACCGGCCAGATTTCAGACTTGTGGCGCAGGCTCAGGATGGCACCAGCCACAGTCCCCTGGAGTCCCAATTCCGAGGTTATTCGTGTGGTTCTTGGCTTGACGTGGGGCACTCACAGAACAGGGAGCTGCAAGGCCGGTCCTTGTATTGTTGGTGGCCACATGCCCAGCAGTGAATGTTTGTCTCGCTGAGGGCGAACCCTGAGGTCAGTGGAGGTGGGGTTCAGACCCCAGGAGTCATCCCCAAGGGTGAATTTTGTGGGAAATGCTGCTGGAGGGATCTGGTAGGTGCAACTGGAATGACAAGCCATCGGCATTTGCACTTGGAGCTGGAGGTCATGGAGAATCCTCCAGGAATTTGAGTGAGGTGTCCCAGCCACAGTTTTGGAAACAGCTTGAAAGGAGATGCAGGTGCTGCCACCTGCGGCGCCGAGTTCCTAGGGGCTCGGGCCCGCTGTCTTGATTCCCCGCAGCGCGCGGGACTTTCTCTCGGAACGGCTCAGGGCTCCCCCTGGTGCCCGTTCCTGGGAACACAGCGGGGTTTGAAGAAAAAGAGGGTCCAAGCCCGGGCCCTCTGGGAGGGCCCCTGTGCCAGGGCTGAGAGCTGACCACGACTCCAAAATGTCATATCAGCACTTATCCTCTCTGACTCTGACACGCATCCGGCATGTTCTTCCAGTATCAGCTCTTGCGGTAAAAGTGACTCTCCACATCTCTGCCCCACAGCCTTGTGGGAGGCCCACACAGATTGTTGGTGGGTCCTGGATAGCTCCAGGTCTGGCCTATACAGTGGGTCAAATGACACACCTCAACTCCCAAAGTCACGAGCACCCAGGACCTCAGAAGGGGACCTCCTTTGGCAACAGGGTTTTGGTAGATGTAATTAAGTCCAGGATCTAGAGATGAGATCACTCTGGATTTAGGGTAGGCTGCTGTCTGTAGAAAAGACAGAGCCACTGAGAAAGAGGGTCCTGTGAAGACGAGGCAGAGACTGGAGTGACATGTCTGCTCACCCAGGGACCAGAAGCTGCATGGAGGCATGAGACAGACCCACTTTCAGAGCCTCAGAGGGAACCAACCCCACCGATGCCTTGACTTTGACTCCAGAACTGTGAGAGAATAAACTTCTGCTATTTTAAGCCATAATTTGTGACACTTTGTTACAGCAGCTTTAGCAACTTTCATACAGCCTATCCCAGAAACTGAGAGAAAGCCCTTGGAGTGGTAATGAGGCAGAAGAGAGAGGAGGAGGGGGCCTGGGCTTGTTCTTAGCTCAGGGGAGCCATGGGGATCAGGGGAATCTGTGGTCCAGCTGACATTGCTAGAGTCACTGCCCAGAGGGCAGACAGGGGACCAGTGAGGTGGCCCACAGCCCCCCAGGGGCTGCAGAGACCAATGTAGGCAAATTTGCCATATATTCTAGAAACAAAGTAGGACCACCTGGAGGGTAAAAAAGCAAGAATCCAGCCCCCAAGATGTTTAGCTTGAGTGCTTGGTGGGCAGGAGAGGAGGTTCCCTGACATGGAGAAGGTCCCAGCTCAGAGCACAGGCCTGGGAGAGGAGACCAGAGTCTGGTTCTGGGCAGGCAAGATGTGAGGAGTCAAGGAGAGAGCCAAACACACACCTTGGGGACACAGGGGATCAGGTGAGCTGGAAACAAAGAAGAGGGGTGGTTGGGTGGGATGTAAACTGACCTGATCAGCACTTGAAAGAAGAGTCTTATGTCATCTAAATGCAAGCTTACCCTGTGTGTGTGTGATCCCCAAGTTTTGGTGTCAAGGTTGAGCAGAGAAGGTCAGAAATACCCTGAGCCTTGGAGGATGGCTGAGGCCTTCAGATGGGGAAACAGAGCAGACACAGTGTGCTTGAGGCCACGTGGCAGAGGCAGGGCTGGAGCTGTCCTCCCTACCAGGTTGTCCCTTGCCCTCCTGCCTTTTTGTAAGCCCTATACCTGCTGGGTTATGTCTCTATCCTGAACCTGAGGCTTAGCACCTGCCACTGTCTAAGGGTGTTGGCGAAGGCTATATCCCTTCATGCCCAGAGGCCCATTGCGTGTCCCACGCACACACATGCAGATACCCACACACACACACGTGTGTATGAGCCTGCACATACACACACGCATGTGTGTAGTTTTCACAGAAGATCAGATATAGGAGGCCAGCAGAGGTAGGAGAGATAGAGGCGGACTGACCATATCATCACAGGAAATTCCAGAAGCAGCAGCCATCCAGAGTCAAGGTGGCAGCAGTAGGACCAAGTGGTTAGCACACCCAGGATCCCCAAAGTCCTCCTTGTTCTCCCCAGGATCCTCATGAACCCCCACCCCAGTCCTTTTCCCCATCAAATGAAGGAAGGGCATCAATGCCCTGTGAACAGACCAAGGCACTACCCGGGAACTGTCAAGGACCACAGCCAAGCTTACCCACCTCTGGGCTGGTGCCCCCAATATCCAGCATGAAATAAGTGAAACAGATGCCGGCAAAGTGAGGAGTTCTCTGAGGAACTCTCTGTCACCAGTGAGAAGCTCAGCTCAGGAACCTACAAGCAGGAGAAGCTAGAGAAGCTGGAGAAGATGGCAGAGCCCAGGAATGGGGTGGATATTTCCCCTGGGTCTCACTTCATGCTTGTTCCAATGGAATCTTCCATTTTTAGCCTCTACCACAGCTGTTTCCCTTGGGTACCAAGCTGTGGAAGAACAGCAATGTGACCAGAGTCAGCTAGGTCCCTGCGTTGGCAGGCTCCAGAATGTTCTCTGAATGATGCCTAGAAAAGGCACCTATGCACTCTGCCACTCTTGCTCTTTTTGAGATGAAATTCACATAAATTGCAATTGACCATTTTAAAGAGAACGATTTAGTGCTTTCACAATGTTGTGCAACCACCACCTCTGTCTAGTTGCAAACGTGTTTCATCACTCCAGATGAATACTCTGTACCCACTGAGCAGTCACCTCCCACTCCTCCCTCCCCCTGCCCAATTCCCTGGCAACCACCAATCTGTTTGCTGTCTCTATGGAATGGCCTATTCTGGACATTTTATATAGAAATGGAATTATGCACTATGTAACCTTTTGTGTCTAACTTCTTTCACTCAACATATTTTTGAAGTTTATACATGCTGTAGCAAGTGTCTAAACTTCATTCCTTTTTATGGCTGGATAATATTTGATTGCATGGATGTACCATGTTTTGTTCATCCATTCATTGGTTGATGGACATTTGGATTGTTTCTATGTTTTGGCTATTGTGAATAATACTGCGATCAATATTCATGAACAAGTATGTGTTTAGTACCTGTTTTCAATTCTTTAGAGTATATTCTTGGGAGTAGAAATTGCTGGGTCGTATAGTAAACATCTATGTGTTTTACTTTTTTAAGGAACTGCCAAACTCTTTTCCACAGTGGCTGTACCAATTTATAGTCCTGCTAGCAATATACAAGGGATCCCATTTCTACACAGCTTCACCAACATTTGTTATTTTCTGTTTTGACAATTTTTTGGTTTGCTTTGTGTTTTGTTTACTATGCCATCCTGGGTGGGTGTCAAGTGATATATCATTGGCTTTGATTTGCATTTCCTTAATGTCCAGTGGCATTGTATATCTTTTCATGTGCTTTATAGCCACGTGTATATCTTCTCTGGAGAAATGTCTATTTGAGTCCTTTGCCCATTTTTATAACTGAGTCATTTGTCTTTTTTGTTTTGTTTTGTTTTAAAACAGAGTCTCATTATGTCGCCTTCGGTAGAGTGCTATGGTAGCACTCTACAGCAACCTCCAACACTTGAGCTTAAGCAATTCTCTTGTCTCAGCCTCCCAAGTAGCTGGGACTACAGGCCCCCACCACAACTCCTGGCTATCTTTATTTTTGTTGTTGCAGTTGTCATTGTTATTTAGCTGGCCCGGGCTTGGTTTGAACCCGCCAGCCTCGGTGCATGTGGTCAGCACCATAACCACTGTGCCGACCCAGGATCATTTGTCTTTTAGTCATTGACTTATGTGAGTTATCCTATCCCTGCCTCTCTGATACCTGAGACATTCTGAGCACTTACCCAAGGCTAGGAGGCTGCGGGAAGCATGGCCGTGCAGAGACTTCCACCTGCTGGGCACATTGGGCACTGCATGCAAATGGTCTTTGGGGCCTGGGACCTGGCACCACATCCAGAGTCCTCAAAGGCCCCAGAAAAGCAGTGTCTGCATAGGCCCCACTGTCTCTGTGGGCCTTTTTAGGGAAGAGGTAAAGAGGCCTCATAACCATAGCACTACACACCCTTTTGATTCAAGCTGAGCCTTCTTCTCAGAATAATATTTTCAAAAGCATGATATGAAATGGTAGGATCGCAAAAGAAATCAATTATACTGAAATTCAACTAAAATCAATAGTAATATTACTCTTAAAATAATGATTATATAATAACATAATAATATAAATAGTAATAATAATTTAACATCAAGTCTCATAATAACTGGTAATTTCAAGGTTATGATCAGCAAATGACATTTGGAGAAATCTATAACATAACAATTAGACTATTTGGGTCAGATGCAGGAGCTCACGCTTGTAATCCTAGTAGTCTGGGAGGCCTAAGCAGGTGGATTCCTTGAGCTCAAGAGTTCAAGACCAGAGTAAGACACTGTCTCTAAAAATAGCTGGGCATTATGGTGGGTGCCTATAGTCCCAGCTACTCAAGAGTCTGAGGCAAGAGGATTGTTTGAGCCCAAGAGTGTGAGGTTACCATGAGCTATAACACCATAGCACTCAACCCCAGGACAACTGAGTGATACATTGTCTTAAAAAAAAAGAGAGAGAGAGAGAATTGGACTATTTGCGGAAACTATTTGCTATTTCTATTGATGGCAAAGTCACGGATACTGCTAACAATGTTATATTTTGCCTAAATTTGTGACAGAAGGAAATGCTGTGATTCAATGAAACATTTCTAAAAATAAAGATGTAACTTCTTATATCCAACCAAGTTCATGAATCTTCTCCCTTGAGGGTCAGGGAAGGCCAGGTTAGAAGCCCTTGGCCCAGACCCTGCCTGGTGGCCTCAGCACTTTTTCTGCCCCTGGCCAGCTGCCTAGCAGATCTGGGCCCAGCCTACTGCTCCAGCCCCTACCATGTTGTCCATAGCCCTGCTCCCTCCCCACTGTCCACTCTCTGACCCTCCCTCCTCAACATGCAACCAGGCATTGTCCTGGTTGCTTGCTGTTCTGATGATTATATCAGGACTATTTCTGAAATGTCATCATCCTGCTGAAATGTAGCTCCTCCAGGCATGAAAGGCCCAGACCTAAGGCCTTCTCCCTAAGCCATAGGCAGGAAAGCCCCCACATCTGGATACCCAGACATGACCACATGGCCCAAACCAGGGCTTCTGGGTCATTAGTCCTAACCTACAGGGTCTTCTAGGGAATCTGGGAAGACATCTAGAGTTTTCTCTTTCCCTCTCCTAAATTCCAGGCATTGAGAGGTTACAATGCTTAAGTCTGAGGAGGTATCACTTTTCTCATTTCTAGCTCCCTCCCTCTTGCCTTTCAACCTTTTTTAATGAGCACCTAGTATGTGCTGGGTATTATGCTAAGTACTGGAAGTAGGAACAGTGAACAAAATAGGCAAAGTCTCTTCTTTCTTTGGCTTTATATTGTATGGAGGGAAACAGATTAAATAAATCAATCAAACTAATAGCATTTCAGAAGGTGGTAAATGCCATGGGAGGGTAGGTAGGACACAAGGTGGGCAGTGCTGGGGTGACCTCCCAGGGAAGGTGACATCTGAGCAGCCATGAATGAGCAGAGAGGTAGCCCCATGTGTGCCCAGGGAGGAGCATCCCACCCACCCGGCAGGGGGAACAGCCAGGACAGGACACGGATGAGTACCAGAGGCAAGGGAGTGGTAAGGCCAGGGAGGTCACAGGCCAGGTTATGCCAGGTGATGGCCCACAGGAAGGACCTTGTCTTTCCTCTGAGATGGGCAGGAAGGACATGGTCCTGGTGCAGTTTCCAGGACAAACTCAGGTTGCCAAATGGGAAGAGCAGAGGGACCAAGAGGAACAAGGCTCCACCAGGGAAGGAGGGGAGGACAGTGGAGGTGGGAGGAAGGCTCAGATTCTGGATCAGTTGGATGAGTCCTGTCAGATGGCTATGGAATGTGAGAGACAGAGCTGCCAAAATTGACATGGGGAAGTATGTTCATTTCTGGGCCTCCGTAACAAAGTGCTGCAAACTGGATGACTTAAAACAACAGAAACTTAGTCCTCCTCAGCACCATCTGAGATGAATGAGTTGGCAGGGTTGGATCCTTCTGGAGGTGCCAAGGAAGAGACTCTGCCCCAGGCCTCTCTCCTCACTGCTGGGGGGACCACCAACCCTCCACATCCCTTCCCTTATAGACATCACTCCAATCTCTGCCTGCACTGTTACGTGGCTGTCTTCCCTGTGCATGTCTCTGTGTCCAGATAATTCTCTCCTCTGGGGACACCAGTTGTTAGATTAGGGCCCACCCCAAGTCAGTGTGACTTCATCTTAACTTGATCACATCTGCAAAGGCCTTATTTCCATATGTGTCAAAAAACCAACTCAAAATTATGTTTTTTCTCTCTGCTGTCACACCACAACAATCAACACAGAAGACTTCTGGAACCAGATATCAGGGGTCTCTCCACACACACTAAGCAAGTCATCACTTTCGCGGTGAACATCAGCTGCATGTGGTGTTCAACGGTCAGGGGCTCAGTCCCCAAGACTACCCACCCCTGCCAGCCACACGTCCAGGCCTTAAAGTCCAGACCAACTGGCTTTAAGTTGGGGTTCCCACAACCCCCTCCTTGGATTCGATTAATTTTCTGGAGCAGCTCACAGAAGTCAGGAAACATGTTTACCAGTTCATTACAGAGGATATTAGAAAGGATAGAAATGAAGAGATGCCTAAGGCAAGATGTAGGGGAAGGGCCACAGAGCTTCCCGGGCGCACCTCCCTCCAGGCACCTGCACGCATTCAGATGTCCAGAAGCTTACCAAACCCGGTCTTCAGGGGCCCTGTGTGGAGACTTCATTGGGCAGGCATGATTGACAACCACATAGAAATGTGATGGGACAAAAAGGACCCACTCTCACACCACTAGACTGAGTGGGAAAACCCAGAAAGGCTTGTCTGTTCAGATTCTTCTCAGCCTCTCTGTGCAGCATTCCTTCCCCCAGGCTAGTGTGGGTCTTAGGGCTTGTAATTAGACAAGGTAGGTCAGAGAACTTCCCTAAGGCCAGCTGTAAGCCAGAAAGGCAGGGGAAGATTCCTGTCGTGGGGAGCAAAGGTTGCAGGTGGAAGGAGGGTTGGGGAAGATAGGAGAGAGATTCTGTTTTTTGAGGCTGCTCCTGAGGCCTGAGGCACCCCCAACATTATAACAAGGGTTATGGGAGTTACATATTAATTGCTCATGATATTACACCATATGAGGGCCCATTCACAGGTTCCGGGGGTACAGAAATTTGGGGAGTCACTATTTCGCCCAGTTTTGTCAATGTTTCCTTGGAAATCCACATTAATCATATCAGGCTTGAAACCTCAGACCCCTTCTGAGACACCTCATCCTCTCTGTGGTGGGGGAGGCTCCCTCCAGCCCTTGCCAGGGTGATAAGTGGCTCTTATCAGATGTGTGCAAAAATCTGTTGATTTTGCTCCTGGCTCCACTGTGGTCATGTGACTCCACAGCCTCTCATCCACAACACCAGCAGGTTCCTCCTGGAACATTAGGGTGGTGACAACAGGCGCCTACCCCTCCTGCCATGTGGGGCTGGGGTAGGTGCACTTGTGGGGAGGGCTGATACAGGATCACAGCAGTGCTGATAAGATAGCGTGGGTGAGATGCCACCACACTGGACAGGCCTACAGCAAGCCAGCTCCTGGGGGCTGGTGAGTCAAGACACCATCAGCTCCCCACAATGCCCCCCACTTATGCAGCAGTTCTCCAAAGAATTGCTCACAGGCAGCATAACAAATCAGGAAGCAGCTCAAAAGGCTCACCTTGCACAGCCTGCTATGTCCAGCTCTGCCTGGTGGCCCTGCTACCTGCACTTGCAACTCAGATATATTCCCCGCTGAATGGTGTCGCAGCTTTGGTTGGCTGAGTGACCCTTCCTTCTGTAGCTCTGGGGTTTATTCTGCATTTTACCCCCAGTAGTTCTCTCTACCTAACCTTTTGTGTGGTTGATAGCTTGTTTTTTAAAAAAGAAAAATCTTCTGTACGATAAACACCAGATGACCGCATTACAGAGATGTCACTCCTCTCACAAGTGAACTACCACCTCTAAATTCTTCTGGGTGGAGTTTAGATTTTCTTAAACTGGTTCTCTTGAAGGCACTTGCAGGGGGGTAGAGAAGCTGTCTTGTTTCAGCAGGGAGTGATTCTGAAATGACACCTGGCCTTTGTTCACTAAAAACACTTTTTAACACTCAAGGCAAGAGCATCCCCCCATCCATTTCTCTGAGATTTCATTTTATCTCCTAACCAGTTATCCAAAGCACAAAGGTCCCCTGTAAAACCTTGGTTCCCTCCTGTCCCAACCCCCAACACAGCTGACCCCTGTCCCCTAAACAACTTTGCTAATTAAAAGTGGCACAGAAGGCTGGGCATGGTGACTCATGACTATAATCTAAGCACTCTGGGAGGCTAGGCTGGTGGATTGCTTGAGCTCCAGGAGTTCAAGACCAACCTGAGCAGGAGTGAGAACCAGTCTCTACTAAAAAATAGAAAAATTAGCCAAGTGTTGTGGTGTACACCTGTAGTCCCAGATACTCAAGAGCCTGAGGCAAAAGGATCGCTTGAGCCCATGAATTTGAGGTTGTTATCAGCTATGATGCCACAACATGCTACCCAGGGCAACAGTGTGGGATGCTGTCTCAAACAAACAAACAAACAACAACAAAAAAAACAGAAACAAGGCCAGGTGCAGTGGTTCATGCCTGTAATCCTAGCACTCTGGGAGGCCGAGGTGGGTAGATAGCTTGAACTCACTGATTCGAGACCAGCCTGAGGAAAAATCGAGACCCAGTCTCTACTAAAAATCAAAAAACTGAGGCAAGTGGATCACTTGAGCCCAAGAGTTGGAGTTTACTGTGAGCTATGTTGCCACAGCACTCTACCCAAGACGACAGCTTAACATTCTGTCTCAAAAAAGAATAAACAAACAAACAAAAACAGAATAAAAGTAACCCTCAGGACCTCACAATGTGGGTGCATTTGGAGATAAGGTTTTTGAAGAGGTAATTAAGGTCAAATGAGGCCATATGGTTGTGTTCATATGGGATCAGTGTTCCTATAAGAAAAGGGACACCGGAGATCCACGTACACCAAGAAAAGACCAAATAAGGACAGCGAGGAAACAGCATCTGCAAGATAAGAACAGCCTCAGGAGAAACTAAGGGGGCTACACTTTTATCTTAGACTGCCAGCCTCCGAAGTTTTCGGAAAATAAACTGCTGTTGTTTAGGCCCCCTAGTTTGTGGCATTTTGTTATGGCAGTCCATGCAGATTAATACAGGAACAGGAGGAGGCGAGACAGAGGCAGGGGCTTTATGATGAAGTCACCAACATTTAGGGCATATAGAAAAGAAGTTGTAGGCCAGGTGTGGTGGCTCACACCTGTAATCCTACCACTCTGGGAGGCTGAGGCAGGTGAATTGTCTGAGCTGAGGAGTTCAGGACCAGACTGAGCAACAGCAAGACTGCATCTCTAAAAAAATAGCTGGGCATCAGCTACTTCGAAGGCTGAAGCAGGAGAAGAGCTTAAGCCCAAGAGGCTGAGGCTGCTGTGAGCTTTGATGCCACAGCACTCTACCCAGGGTGACAGTTTGAGACTCTGTCTCAAAATATATATATATATATAGCTGGGCATTGTGGCAGGTGCCTGTAGTCCCAGCTACTTGGGAGGCTGAGGTAAGAAGATCACTTAAGCCCAGGAATTTGAGGTTGCTATGAGCTAAGATGATCTCACAACATCTACCCGGGGTGACAGAGTGAGACTCTGTCTCAAAAAAACAAAAAAGAAAAAAATGATGAACCAAAACAAAAAAGTTCCTAACCATGCATCAGAATCTCGAGAGTTTGTGAAAACAGGTGGCTTCCCCCTCCCTACGTGCTGATTCGGATATGGAAGAGGGGCACGGGGCTGCATTTCCAACAAGCTGCCTGGGTGTGACCTCTCTCACTCTGGAGCCCACAAGGGTCTCAAACTGGGCTTCATATCTGATTCACTTGGGGACAACCAGATCTACTTCCAGGGACCCTAATCAGCTCCCTTCAGTCCCCTCCACCACAGAACACAAAGGAGGTGTCCTGCCACATCCAAGAACTGTTCTTGCTGCCTGTAAGGCACAAACATCCACATGCAAGAAAAGAGACTCTAGCCACACCAGCGGTCTATGCTTGGCTATATTAAGAGCACACAGCTTTATTCAGCAATAATGACAGTATTTCACAAGAATGAGCTGCACGATGGTGTGAATGTTGCTTTCAGCACAAAGTCTGGGAGCGAATAGTTACAGCGACAGAGCCCTGACCCCGTGGTCCTGCCCTTCCCTCCCTGGGCAGGCTCAGACTGCCTCTGGCACACCTGGATGTGTGCACCCAGGCCTCAGCCTGGCCCCTTTGGTGCTGGTCACCTGCCTTCGCCATGGCCTTTGCCTCTACCAGGACACTGGGCTGTCGGGAGGGCTCAGGCCAGTCCTCTGCTCGGGTTCTGTCATTCTGCTTCTTTTTTCCCCAAGCCACCTGGGGAGCAGCTGGGTGGCAAGAACTCATCCCTCCCCCCAACAGGAACCCAAATCTCCAGTGGGTCCCGACTCTACCTCTTCTTCGGCTGCAAGGCATTTTCCTCAGTGAAAATTTACCATGAGAATTTCTGAGTCCTGCCCCCTCCCGGTCCCCAGCAAGTAGGCAGGGGATAGGGTGGCCTTACAATGAAAGCAGGAGCTGCAGGAAAACATACAAAGGGAAGGCCGAGCCCAGGACCTGTTGGGGCTGAGTAGAGAAGGTCAGATTTGATTTTCGTTCTAATTCAGGGTATATCCCAGCAACTGATTTAACAGATAACAGAGCAAACTGTCTGAGATGCCCATGTGACACGTGTGTATCCCTGAGTGTGTATGCACACACTCATCTATGATCGTGCCCATCTGTGCATGTGACCCTCACTATGTATCCGTAACCATGGATCACCTTCTTCCAACTCTCTGGCATAGGCAGGGCTGCCCAGCAGAGGGAATTGTGAACCCCCAACAGAGAGCAGATATGCCAGTATGAGAGAAAAGGGTGAAGACTGCTGGCCCACCTTGGAGAGAGCAGGGAATAAGCCTGGTGTCACAGTCCTGCTCAGAACCTCTTTAAGGATGGTGGGTGGGGGTGAGAGTGACTGAGAGGTGTTTACTTCAGTGGATGGACTATACAGATGGGCAAATGGCTGTGGGTGTGACATAGAGGGGCTTGTGACACTGGCTGGACTATACAGGTGGCTGGCCAACCAGGGCCAACAGCCCCTCGCACATGAGTCCTTCCTGGTCAGAGGTGCACCCACCCTGCCCAAAGCTCTAAGTAGGCAATCACTTAACACTGAGATGGGGAATGGAGTGCTCACACAGTATAAGTTTTAACAGATTTGTAGAGGGGCGGGAGCAGCCCATGGTTCTCACGAACAATTTCCAGGTACTCGGATGGAGTCTCCAGCAAGAAGGGCCCACAGCACATCTGGCAGCAGCACCTGACCCCAGAGGGCGGCTCCGGGTTCTTGTCAGACATGGGGGAAAAGTCAAAATCAGCCACCTATGGTGAACAAAACCCCAAGGGTCAATCACCCACCCAATGGGAGTCCTATCAGGTGGCCTTATGAGCTCAGCTTACAGGCAGCACCGTGCACAGTAACACTCTTCTGGAACCACATGTATGCCAAGGACCATCACAGAAGGAGATAAATCATGCAGGATACCAACTTAATAATTTCTCCTGGTCTATGGATACCTCTTGGGCACATCACACCAAGCCCCAGGGCCTTGCTCTAACATTTAGACCCCCTTCAGTCATCCTGGTCTGGCTCCCAAACCCTCTCCAAAGACCCTCCCTAGGCAGGGCCCAGTGGTTCAGCCCCCACTTTTCTGAGCACCCACCTCCACCATGTCCTTCTGCTGAGTTGCATTCCGCAGGGTCATGTACATGATGAAGGCCAGCATCACAGTGATAAGTGTGGCACATGGGAAGGCAAAGACAGCAGGCTGGAAGCCTGGGAGTGAGAAAAGTGAAGTCACCAGACTAGGTAGCTAGCTGGTGCTGAAATACGGATTCTCCAGAGGCAAGTACAATGGGGGAGAAGAGTCAACCCTAACCTCCACCAGTGATTTTTTCTTATGCACATGCATCCCAACTAGACAACCCCAATAGGCAAGTCCAAGTCTACACACACACAAAGCAGGATAAGGGCTTCTTTAAAATACATCCATAAGTTACTTGATAGTAAATTCCAAGAGGGGCAGCTAAACTCCCCACCCCTTGAGTGTATCTGGACTTGGTGTCCACATCCTACAGCAGAAGACAGAAGCAATGGTGCATGACTCCCAAATCTAAGTCATAAATGCCATAAAAGACATCACGGTTTCCTCTTTGCTTTCTTGGGTAATGTGCTGTGGGGAAGCGAAGCCATGTTGTGAGGACATCCAAGTAATGCTGTGACCTTGACTACAGAAAGCTTCCTGATCTTTGGCAACTCCAGGTTCACCCACGGAGCCTATTGCTAGTAAGAGGCATGGTGTAGTAGAAAGAGCTCAGTGTTTGCAGCTGGACAATCCTGGGTTCAAGTCTTGGCTCTGAGCTGACTACCTAAAGCTAACACTGACCTGCAAAGCTGCCATGAAGATGTGATGAGGAGGGGCATGGATGTTCCCAGCATGTGGCAGGTGATCAGGAAGTGTGGGTTCCCTCTCACTCTTCCCTCACCATCTGCCATCAGGATCTATTTCCTAAGAAAAGGTAGTGTTGATTACCAGTACTGCTGTCTTTTCTGCAGAATTCAGAAGGGTCTCGGGCACTCAATGCTCAGGGGGTGCTGAGAACCCAAAGCCCCCAATGATATGCACAAGATCAGCCAGGGCCCAGAGTGGAGCATGGTGGAGCAGTGGCTCAGAGCAGAACTGGGGAGACTGTAGGGGATAGTGTTAGCATCAGATGCACCTACAGGAACAGCCTAAAGAATAGGTGCAGTCAACGGGGTTTGGAATGAGCGAAGGAGCACATTCCTACCCCAGGGAATAGTACCAGACCAGGAGCCTGAAAGTTGGGTTTGGACTCAGGCTGACATCTAGTCTTGTTGCCTTGCTGTGCCTTAGGTTCCCCTCTTATAGCATAAAAGATGGGGCCATGTCAAGCATCTGAAAGACCACTTCTTAAGGTCCTGGGATCCCACTTTCTCCTCTGTGTAAGGAAGCACCTTTCTGGGGTCCCGCAGTCCCTCAAGGAAATGAAGTATAGAATCTAATGCTGTCATTCACTAATCCTGTGACTGTAAGCCAGTGGCCATGGCTGATGATGGTTTAGGGGAAAGGGTGGGTTCCTTATTACTGACTCAGTCTGTACTTCAGACTTTCAGAGCAGCTCCTTCTCCTTCGAACACTCACCACAGTTCTGTGAGTTGAGCAGATTTACTGTTAGGAATGCTGATTTTAGTTGTGGCAACCGCTAGGACAGAAGTGAAGGAAGTGAGGCAGTGGGGATGGAGTGGAGGGAGCACTGCAATCATGGTGGCTCGTTTTGTGCTGGGGACATGGTGGTCGCGGGAATATGTGGGAGGCTACACTAACAGCAATGGTATTGTTCACAGGGTTGGCACTGGGAGGGGGGTGGCATGGGCTTATAGGAATGGGTGGGGGCAGGAGTCACAGAGGTGACTGGGTGGGAATGCTGGCTGAGTCCTGAGTAGTGACAATAACGATGCTGAGTAGTAGTTATTAGTAGAGTGCATAGTCATGATGGCAGTTGAGTTGGTTGTTATTGTTAGTGGTGCTGGTGTTGATGGTGGTCTTGGTGAAACTGATGGTTGATGGTTCTGGGGTTGGCAGAGCTGGTTGGTGGTATTAGCAGTTTGCCTATTGTGGCAGTTGCTGGAGTCGGTAGGGTTACCGACGGTGCTGATGCTGGGGGGTTTGGGTGCCAAGGACCTTGGTAGGGTTGGCCGGTAGAAGTGTACCAGTGGCAGTGACAGGGTGAATAGTTTTGTGTTGCCCATGTGGCATGGGAGCAGAAGGTGAGGTGTCACTTACTGGAGGGCCACACTTGGATCCTGTGGTATTGATGTGTTTTGCTGATGACATTCTCCGCCCGGATGCTAAAGCAGTAGTCCCCCGGATCCCTGAAGATGTGGGTCAGGTTGTAAGCTGTACTGGCCACAGACACAGGATGGCATTCCCCTTCCTCCAGCGGGAGGCACTCAGACTTGAGACGCCAGCACACGGTCAGAGGGGGGCTGAAGGCAAATGGGAATAGTTTCTCAGAAATGGCTCAGCAGAGTGTGAGGACAGACCAAGGCCAAGATAGGTTGATGGGCACGAGCATCAGTGTCCTTTCTATAACAGGACACCAAGATGCCACATATTCCAGAGCAGGGAACACAATGGGTGCAGAAGAGAGGGCCCCAGACCACAGGTGGATCTCAAGCTAGCAAGACAGAGACCCACACAGATTGCTACCTGGGGGCAGAATGAGTGCTCTGCTTGCACATGCTGTGTGCTAGGGAAGCACAGGGGAATAATGAGCACATTGTTTGTGAGGAAATCAGAGAAGGCTTCCTGAAGGAGGTGGCATTTGAGCAGGCTTTGAAAGGATAAGTAGGCCTTTGATAGGTGAGAAGGGGTGAAGGTATTCCGGGTTATCTGCATGCCACAGACATGGGTTCAAAAGCCAGAAAATGCAGGTCCATCAGAACCCCAATAACTGTCCACTCTCACCACCTTAAAGATAAAGGCTGCCGCCCTAATGCCTTTCCATTCTCCATATGTTAAGCTCCTACCTCCAAAGCCCCCTAAAAACTTTAGAAACCATCTCCAAGCCCTAAGTTAGCTCATCATCCTCTTTCCTGAACCTCCTTTGCTTACCTTCTGTCTGGCCCATATCCCTCGGATGTGTCCCAGTGTGAGGATGAGAGTCCTTTGAAGCCTGTGCCCTGGCCACTGACCTCTGCAGCTTTATCCATCTCTGTGGCCCCATGGGGGTGGGAGATGACCTTGTGGGGAGGACACACCCAGCATCTCCGAGTCTCCACTGAACATTCAGCCCCATGCCATTCTTACAAAAAGCCTGCACCATACCCCCCCAGCAGGGGTGCTGATTAGAATCCCTTGGGATTATCTGCTTCTGTTTCTTGTGGGGTGACCCTCAAACCCCCCACTGTACAGAACCCTTGGATTGAATAGTTCTGCCTTCTCTACTCTTGTCTCTCAGGCTTGTAGAAGGTGCCTGTCCAAAGAAGACTCTCGGGCAGCTCCTGTGGCTCAGCGAGTAGGGCGCCGGCCCCATATACCGAAGGTGGCGGGTTCAAGCCCGACCTCGGCCGAACTGCAAAACAAAAAAATAGCCGGGCGCTGTGGCGGGCACCTGTAGTCCCAGCTACTCGGGAGGCTGAGGCAAGAAAATCGCTTGAGCCCAAGAGCTGGAGGTTGCTGTGAGCAGTGTGACGCCACGGCACTCTACCAAGGGTGATAACGTGAGACTCTTTCTCAAAAAAAAAAAAAAAAAAAACAAAGAAGACTCTCAGCCAACTTCTGCCAGATGGTCCCAGCTCCTCTGCACAGACCACAGGGCAGGGCAGGCTCTCAGGAGGCAGGCATTTCAGGGGCTTTAGAGGACAAGAAAGAGTGTTTGAACATGTGAGAGGAACGAAAGGGAGCTCTGGGAGGAGGAACCATGCAGACAAAAGCTACAGGGCTAGAAAACCAACCTAAGCTACCCATAGGGGCTCCTTACAGGGGGAGCCTCCCGGGCCTTTGCTTCCATACCCTTGCTGCAGACAGCCCATCCTGCTTCCCTGGCACTTGGAGAATGGGGCTATGCCCACACTCACCCCATGGCACAGCCTCAGAATACCCCCTTGCTTAGGGCCCATGGGGGGGTGCAGCAGGAGGAAGAGAACCTTTCAGAGTATGTAAGCAGGGCCCACAGGCTCCTACAGTGTACTCTGATGTTCACTCACCTCCCCAAGAAGTTCAAGGTCACTGTCATCTTTTGGAAGGTCTGAATTAGGGTAGGCCCCAAGACTTGGATGCCCCGAAGAGTTTCTGTAAGGCAGAAAAAGCCCCATTAGACCTAGTGTCTGAGAATTACTGTCACAAGCTCCCAGGGCCCAGGAGCTGTGTGACCACCACCCCGTCCTCTTCTCTGTCTTTCTCCCAAGGGAGGGTTGCAGGTCTGTCCAGGGCACCTCGAGGTCCTGCCTTCCCTGTTCAGCAGCAGGTGCTAGAGCTGGCTTAGAGGGAGGAAGCTGGAGAAGAAAGGCAAAGGGCACCTGTCCCACCTACTGCCACAGAGCCATTATCTGTGCTACTTAGGAAAAATACCACCCCATTTGCATGAACCAAGAAATCTTCCACAGATGCCCAGGCACTCCTTCTTGGCAAAGGTAGGGAGAGACGGGTTTGGGTATATCCTCCCTGTGCAGTAGACATACGCCATCTACCCCAATGGGGTGAACTTGATGGAAGGCAATGCCACAGGGGAACACAACCAGCAGGACATGCCAACTCATGGCAGACAACTGGTCACAGGTTTGAGCTCTAGGAATAGGCAGGCCTGGGCTCAAATGCCATTCTGCCATTGAGTGGCCAGGTGACCATGTCTGTGGTCTTTGATGCCCTCTTTGAAGCAGGGATAATGATAGAGACTGCTCAGAAGACAGGGTGGGCCTCTGGCCTGAGCCATTCTGCTCTGTGTGGCCAGTGATCCGACTCTGGATGGAGCAGTGTTGGAGCTCCCCATGGGGTCCGATGCTCAGCTTTTGTGAGCCTAGCTGGAGACCCACCCTGAAGCTTTAGCGAAGCAGAGAAGTCACCCGTCTTCTGCAAGATACCCTTCGCAGAGTCTGGCTCTGCCTGCTCCCACTCAGCCACCACTTTGAGCTTCACAGTGAAGGTTCCAATGATGGAATAGTTATAATAGACCACTGAGTCTTCCGTCACCATCTGGGTCCTGTGAAGGGACAGGGAGGAGAAAGAAAGAAGATGTCAGAAAGTTGTAACTCAGGAATGATTCATGTGACCTGTTAGAATCAGGGATGGCTATACAGTGACACTACCAGCTACCAACGAGCGCTCCTGTCATTGCAGCAGAGCCCCTAGAGCCAGCTGGAACTTGAGGTCAGTAAACCTGCTTCCCAGACAGAAACTGAGGCCCAGAAGAATCGGAAAGGACCCACATCCTTTCCTCTTCTCTCCCTGAGGGACTCTGATGTGGACGAAAGGTTCTGTGCCCTCCAAGAGACAGCTATAATACCTATCAGTCTCATGTTGCACAGAGGCAGCTGGCAGGGTTCTCAGCTCTGCAGACTGTCAGAATCAGTCATGGCTTTGATGTACCAACCACCAGGTGCCTTCACAAAGTTAGCACCTGGGAAGCTTGGGTCCCACCGTGCCCCTGTCACCTCTGGAGAACTCTGTTTAAGTAAAGTGGCTGCTCACTGGCTTTTTGCTTCTAAGTTATAGGTAGGAGAACTCCCAGCAATGGGCTCTCTCCATCACCCCACCTCCCAGCCAAAAATCTGGGAGACGCCTTGTGTATAGACAAGGACATAACAGGAAGAAGTATGAACTTTGGAGTTTAGACACACCTGGCTTTGAATCTCTGTTCTTGAGTTTCTATCTATTTAACTCTAAGCCTTACTTTTCTCATCTATAAAGCAGGGAGAATCATACTTTCATCACATAATGTATAAGGTGTATGACATCGCGGGTCTTTTTTTTTGAGACAGAGTTTCACTATGCTAGGGTGCCATGGCATCACAGCTCACAGCAACCTCAAACTCTTGGGCTTAAGTGATTCTTTTGCCTCCGCCTCCCTAGTAGCTGATACGATAGGCGCCTGCCACAACAGCTATTTTTGTTGTTGTTGCTGTTGTTGTCATTGTTGTTTAGCAGACCTGGGCTGGGTTCAAACCCGCCAGCCCTGGTGCATGTGGCCAGCGCCCTAACCACTGAGCTATGGGTGCCGAGCCAGACATCGTGTTTTTTCCCTCCAGCTACCTGAATCATCTTATAAGGAAGTCTAATAATAATCAAGAAAATCTTCATGTTGATTAATCAATACTATTTACGTATAAAGTTTATTAAAACTCATATGTTATCTTCTCCCATATATATGTTCTCCCAGTTTAGGCTTTATCTTTTGATTTGATTTACTTCTTTCACATTCAATTTTTTTTTCTTTTTTGAGACAGTTTCACTTTGTCACCCTTGGTAGAGTTCCGTGACATCATAGCTCACAGAAACCTAAAACTCTTGGGCTCAAGCGGTCCTCTTGTCTTAGCCTCTCAAGTAACTGGGATGATAGGCACCCACCACTATGCGTGGCTATTTTTAGAGAAGGGGGTCTCCTCTTGCTCAGGCTGGTCTCAAACACCTGAGCTCAAGCCTTGGTCTCCCAGAGTGCTAGGATTACAGGCATGAGCCACCTCGCCAGGCCTCATGTTCAAATTTTGTATTTGGTGATGTCAATTGAGTTAGTTTTTCCACATTTATATCCTTGGTTTATTCTTAGAGATGTTTTCCCCATTGTCAAATTATCCAGTTGCAGGTGATCATCTACATTTCAATTCAGTGCTGGGTCATTGTGTTTAACTTTTTAATCCACCTGAAGTTGCTTTTCTTAGGCATCAGATTGTTTCTCTGTCAAATAACTGCCCCAGTACTGCTCCTTAAGTAATCCATCTTTACTTACTGGCTGGAAATACCAATGTTATCATATACTCAACATAGGTTGGTTTCTGATTTTTCTTTTCTTTCTTTTTTTTTTTTTGAGACAAAGTCTCAAGCTGTCACCCTGGGTAGAGTCACATGGTGTCATAGCTCACAGCAACCTCCAACTCTTGGGCTCAAGCGATCCTCTTACCTCAGTTTTTCTTTTTTCTTTTTTTTTTTGTAGAGACAGAGTCTCACTTTATAGCCCTGGTTAGAGTGCTGTGGCGTCACACTGCTCACAGCAACCTCCAGCTCTTGGGCTTAAGTGATTCTCTTGCCTCAGCCTCCCTAGTAGCTGGGACTACAGGCGCCCGCCACAGCGCCCGGCTATTTTTTTGTTTTTGCAGTTCCGCCGAGGCCGGGCTTGAACTTGCCACCTTCGGTATATGGGGCCGGCGCCCTACTCGCTGAGCCACAGGAGCCGCCCAGTTTTTCTATTTTTTAGTAGAGATGGAGTCTCGCTTTTTGCTCAGGCTGGTCTCAAACCAGTGCGCTCAAGCTATCCACCTGCTTCAGCCTCCCAGAGTGCTAAGATTTTACAGGCGTCAGCCACCGTGCCCTGCCAAGTTCCTGCTTTTTCTATTCTATTCTATTGAGCTGTCCATTGTTGCAGTAAATGTAGCTTTTCAAATACATGCATGAATGCTTCTCAATTCCTTTCCCCATCCCTGTTATAATTCTGCTTTTCTGGTCATTTTTCTTCTTATAATATTGAGAAATTCTCTCTTCATTTTCTAAGTCTTTTCAGGGTTCTCAGTGTACTTTGTGGTTTAATTCATATAGATCCTACAACTTTAGGCTGAGTTTATTATTGGTTTTGATATGTTTTATGTCTATTACAGAAGATGTTCTTGATTGCCATTATATGGAAAAGCTATGACTGTTTTGTAACCAGCCATATTACTAAAATCTCTTTTCAGTTCTAACACTTTCCAGTTGAATCACTTATACTTTCCAATACTGTATTGTCAACTGTTTACATGGAAAGTAAACTTTATTTCATTGGCTAGTCAAGACAAATGTTCAGATACAACAGAAATAGTAAATAAGTCCTTAACTTGGAAGGAAATGCCCCTAATAAGCATGGAGACAGTTCCCTCCATCTGTTTAAGACAGATGATCCAGATATTCTCTATTATGACAAAAGCCATGTGCACACACACATAAACACAGGGCACAAAAAAATGTATATGCATTTTAAGAAAGGAAAAATTGTATTAAATTTGTAATACTCAATATAACAGAAGGTGAATACAAATCACATTTGAGCATCTCTTATAATTGCAGAAGTCAAACATGTGGGTACTATAAATTTAATATACTTTTTTCCTTAGTATGCTTTTTTCTTTCTTAAAATGTGTATACATTTTTTGGCACCCTGTATGTGTATAAAATTTAATTGGATGAACTTTACTATCTCTATCACAGTCCAAAAATCATGCAATTATTCCTGTTGAAACTTTTCTTGGGTTTGTGCTAAACTCACAGAATAACTGGGATTGGGAAGGGATACATATCTTATAAGCAGGACATGAAGTGCATAATCATTTCCTCAAATTTTTTTTTTTTTTTTTTTTTTGATAATAGACTCTCACTCTGCTGCCCAGGCTGGAGTGCTGTGGCATCAGCCTAGCCCATAGCAACCTCCAGTTCTTGGGCCTCAGGCTCCCAAGTAGCTGGGACTACAGGCAGGAGCCACCATGCCTGGCTAATTTTTCTACTTTTAGAAAAGAGAGAGATGGGCTCTCACTCTTACTCATGCTGGTGTCAAACTCCTGGGCTCAAGTGATCCTCCTGCCTCAGCCTCCCAGAGTACTAGGATTACAGGGCTGAGCCACTGTGCCTGGCCCTTTTCCTCAAATCTTGGATACCGCTTAGTAGCTATGCAGTTTTCTTCTCATGAGATCTTGACCATTTCCAGGTTAATCATGTTCTTGTGTTAATTTTATAAACTATAAGAAAGCTATTGATACTTTCCACTAGTTTCCCCCACTGCTTCTCTAGGCCTATGTTTTCTAATATATAGATAGCTACCCGACACATGTGGGGGAAATTAAAAATATGTAACATTTAAGATTTTATTTCTCTTTTTTTTTTTTCATTTTTTGGCCAGGGCTAGGTTTGAACCCCCCACCTCTGGCATATGGGGCCAGCGCCCTACTTCTTGAGCCATAGGCACTGCCCTATTTCTCAGTCTATTAGCCAAAATGCAAAGGCTCAATAGCCACACATGGTAGAGGGACAGAGTCACCCAAAGTTCCACTGGACAGAGAGAGCTATTTCTTCAAGTAGGTAATATAAGTTTCTTCAACTAAGTAATCTTTTCTGCAAACTATCTGCTTGATAATATTTAAATCTCATTTATCTTTTTGACTTTGTGAATAAGTTAGAACTTCTAGGATAATGTTTGAGGATAGAAATAAAGAGTATACTTGTCTTCTTTTATTTTTTTTTTAATTATTTTTTGTGGGGGAGCATCCTTGTCTCATTCCTGCATGTAGGGCTGAGCTCCCCCCAGCACTTCGATGGAATGATTCCCCAAAGTGTTTGACCACAGGTCTCTTTTCTCCCTGAGGACTAGGGAGTCCACACTTTACATTTCACCACTTGATATGATGTTAGTTGTTGATTCTAGTAACTTCTTTTTCTAGTTTACTAAGAATTACATTGAACACCCATTTCTGCTCATTCTAACACTTTGTTGGGGATCTAAAGAGATGATCCTATGATATTTCTTCTTTAACTTATTAAAATGATGAACCAGGTGGATTTCTTCCCCTTTGGAAATCTCACACCTCCTGCACCCAGGTGGAATAAAGCCATTTTAAATGCACAAACCGGGCCTCTGTTTTCTTTTCATCTTGTGCCTTGGAATAATCTTTCATCTTTGGCTCCATAGCCTTTCATTTGGTACTGAACCCAGGATGGGGAGAGGCTCCTTTGGGGGGCCAACGTATACCCCATTGGACACAGCTAAACAGACCCTTCTTCTGGCAAAACGAAAGAAAACAGGAAACCTCTCTGACTCTGCCTAAACTTTATCCATCTAATGGTGAGCATTTTCCATCGAGTACTCCTTTCTAAACTTTCTTCAAGTTCTCTTCCCATCATCTGCTCTTAACTTCCCCTTTCCCTCTCCCTCCATCTCTGGATCTCATACTTTCTTCTCCTCCATTTTTTTCCTACTGGTTTCACACGTGGAGGCCTTGCTTCCCTGGTCTCAGCCCCAGCCCCCAGCAAGCCAGGCTCACCTATCTGTTCAGTGCCTCGTGTTTGGGGATGCCCTCTTGTAGACCTGGGCTCTGCTGGTTCCCAAGCCGCACCCCTAGGGTGCCCTACTGTGGGCCTAGACCCCTCCAGCTGGTTAAGGTCAGGTGCGGAGGCCAGGCCCTCTTTTGACCAAAGTCATACAGGGAGAGGCCAGGTAATCGCCCAAGCTAGGCTCATCCATTGCCATGATGGATGGAGGCTGGACCATTTTCGGTAGTTCCATGAGCCAGGATCACCCGTCCAGCCTGGATCACCACTTTTTCCAGCCGGTCTGACTTTATTCTTCCTCCTCCTACATTCTCCTTTTAATCTCATTTCTTCTCTTACCTCCAGTTTTCAATATGGGCACTACTCAGTCACAGATTTCCCCTTGCTTGCCGCTAAACTGCCTTTTACCTCCTGAAATAATGGATTCCCCCTCTTTCACCTCTAAACTTTCTTTTGACTAATTTGAAGCCTCTAAAGCTCTATCCTGCCTCAAACCAAAATGTCTCATTTTTTTTCTATAAAACTGGTGGCCTATGTACAAGCTTGACAGTGGCTTGCAGTGGCCTCAATATGGCACCTTCGACCTTTCAATTCTCTCTGATCTCAATAATTACTGTCAAAAATTAGGCAAATGGTCAGAGATCACTTATATCCAGGCATTTCTCATACTCCAAAACATTCCTTTCCTGTATTCATCCTGTGAACCCCCACAGATCGTCCTGGCACGGGTAATACCCGGGTAACAGAGCTTCTCCTGACACCATTCCATAAGAGGACTTCTCCTCTCCAACCCCCCTCCTACAATCCCTCTACTGTTTTTTGTTTTTTTTTTTAAGAGACAGAATCTCAGTTTGTTGCTATGGCATCACAGCTCACAGCAACCTCCAGCTCTTGGGCTTAGGCGATTCTCTTGCCTCCACCTCCCAAGTAGCTGGGACCACAGGCACAACACCCAGCTTTTTTTTTTTTTATTGCAATTTTGCCAGGGCCGGGTTTGAACCTGTCACCCTTGGTATATGGGGCCGGCGCCGTACTCACTGAGCCACAGGCACCACCCCAATCCCTCTATTCTTTCGATCAGAACACCTGGGAAGTTTCTCTGTGTGGGATACCCCTCTTCCATCTATAACCTTCCATTAGCCACCCATTCTCATTGCCTTCAAATCCCCACATCCATATCCTTCCCTTAAACAATACCCCATCCCCCTCTCTCTCCACTGCCTCCCACCACCATCTGCCACAGGTGGTAAAAAAAAAAATGGTGGAATTTTCCCCAGAGCCCTCAGACCTCCCAGCAAGATCTCATTGATCTAGCCTTCAAGGTGTGGCGGTGCCTCTCAGAGCTCCAACATTGGCTTCTGCCATTAAGCAAAACCTAGCTATTTCTTAAAACTCAGCAAGGCATTCTGAAAAAAAAAATATTCCTCAAGATCATGCTTTAAGCACAGCAAACTAGGCTTCTTGGCAAAGCAATGCTCCAAATCCAACCCCCTCCCAAACCATGTCCAGCCTGCAGAGGTCTGGCTGCCCAGGCCTTTCTGAAGATCCAGTGCAGACACTCTCAGAACATGGCTGAAGTTCTCTCCTGAGCTTAGCTGCAAGACTGGTGACCCTCCCCCCAAGGAAAATCAGAATGCCTTCTGGACGCTGTCCTTGAAAACTGAACTGTAGGTATTGTTACTTATAGAAGGTAAGCCAAACTTTTCTCTTTTCTAACAAACATGGGAGCAACCCCATCCACTCTGCCACCTTGTAAAAAATCCTCTAAAAATGGGCAGGGATCTTGATAATGGGTATTTATGTCCTCTCAGGATTGCTGGAGGCCCTGGCAACTCCAACTAGTCTCACTGTCCATCTTTCTCTTTGGTTATTGTCTGATGAGATCACTAATTATGATTTTTTCTCATTCTCAGTTTTAAACTAGTAACCCTCCACCTCATATCTTGATTTATTAACCAGACAGTCACCTGAAAACAACTCCTCCTATCCTCGCCTTGCTGGATAATCTTATCCTATTCTCCTCCCCTCCCATTCTCTTACAGGCATCCCATGCAGCCTCTCCCCACGCAGGAATTAGTCAAAGAGATATCATGCCCATCATCCTGCCTCTTATAATAAGCAAAAAAAGACTGGAATGGTAGAGTCAAACCCCACCCAAATAGGGTGGACCCACCTACAAGAATCAACTCCCTACCCTCTCCCACCAGATGTCCCACCTAAGAAAGGTGAATGGAACAACTCCCTACTCTACCCCCACCAGATGTTCCACATGGGAAAGGTAAATGAGCCAATCCCCACCCTTACAACAAATGTCCAACCCAGGGAAGGGAATGTCGCAACCCCCACCTTCCTGACCTTTAAAACCCCTATTCCCCATTACCCCCATGTGGATTTCTTCCCAGTTGGAAATATCACCCTACCTGCACCCAGGTGGAATAAAGCCATTTCAATTGCACAAAAAAAAAAATAAATAAATAAAGTGATGAACCAAAGACCAGGTGGGGTGGCTCACACCTATAATCCTAGCACTCTGGGAGGCCAAGGCAGGTGGATAGCTGGAGCCCAGGAGTTCAAGACCAGCCTGAGCAAGAGCAAGACCTCATCTCTAGGGCGGCACCTGTGGCTCAAAGGAATAGGGTGCCGGCCCCATATACCAGAGGTGATGGGTTCAAACCCAGCCCTGGCCAAAAACTGAAAACAAAACAAAACAAACAAAAAAGACCTCGTCTCTACTAAAAATATAAAAATTAGCCAGGCATGGTAATAGGCACCTGTAGTCAAGGCTACTCGAAAGGCTGTGGCAAGAAGATCACTTGAGCCCAAGAGTTTAAGGTCGCTATGAGTTGCGATGCCACAGTACTCTACCCAGAGCAACAGAGTGAGACTCCGTCTCAAAAAAAAAAAAAAAAAAAAAATATATATATATATATATATATATATATATATGCAAACTAATACATTCCTTTTGGAAAGATGTTTGGAGAACACTTAGAGATCTAAAAAGAGACCTGCCATTCCATCCGACAATTCCTCTACTAGGTATATATCCAGAAGACCAACAATCACATTATAACAAAGATACATGTACCAGAATGTTTATTGCAGCCCAATTCATAATTGCTAAGTCATGGAAAAAACCCAGTGCCCATTGACCCATGAATGGATCAATAAATTGTGGTATATGTACACCATGGAATATTTTGCAGCCTTAAAGAAAGATGGAGACTTTACCTCTTACATGTTTATATGGATGGAGCTGGAACATATTCTTCTTAGCAAAGTATGTCAAGTATCCAATGTACTCAGTCTTACTATGAACCAATTTATAGCTTTCCTATGAAAGTTATAACCCAATTATAGCCCAAGAAGAAGGGGAAAGGGGAGAGGGAGGGTAGAGGAGGCAGGATGGGTGGAGGGAGAGTAATTGGTGGGATCACACCTTCGGTGAATCTTACAAGGGTACATGTGAAATTTACTAGGTGTAGAATATAAATGTCTTAGCACAATAACTAAGAAAATGCTGTGAAGGCTATGTTAACCAGTTCGATGAAAACATTTCAAATTATATATAAAACCAGCACATTGTACCCCATGAATGCATTAATATATACAGCTATGATTTAATTTAAAAAAAAAAAAAAAGGGACACAGATTCATTATAGAGAACAAAATGCACATCCGTTTTCAATATGAAACATACAACTTAGAAAGACAGGTTGCCCTTGGGTTGGACACTTTCAAGAGTCTGGGAACTACTTTTCTAAAGATAAGGGGATTTTGGTGACTATTTTATTTTATTTTATTTCTTTTTTTTTGAGACAGAGTCTCACTTTGTTGCCCTTGGTAGAATGCCATGGCATCATAGCTCACAGCAGCCTCAAACTTTTGGGCTTGAGCGATTCTCTCGCCTCAGCCTCCTGAGTAGTTGGAACTACAGACACCTGCCACAATGCCTAGCTATTTTTAGAGACAAGGTCTTATTCTGGCTCAGGCTGGTTTGGAACCTGTAAGCCCAAGGCAATCCACCCACCTCGGCCTCCCAGACCGCTAGGATTACAGGCATGAGCCACCGCACTCAGCTTTGGGGACAATTTTAGATATGCATGACTCTCACTGGCTGTAGTGTATTATCATTTTAATGAAGTGTTATGTTAAATTTGCTGTCATTCCATCCAAAATCATCATCGCAGCTAAGATTAAAATTTAAATGGCATAATGCTTTCTTTTCTGAGCTATGTTAATTTTGTAGAATAAATTGAGAAGCTTTCTATCTTGGTCTATGCTCTAGAGGACTTTATATCACAACAGAATTACTGCATCTTTGAAAGCATAAAATAATGTCAGTAAAACCATCTGGCTCAGACCCCTTTCTTAGATATAATTCATTTGCAACATTTTCTACTCACAAGTCAATTCTAGTGATTTATGTTTTCCTAGAAAACCATTTAATTCGCTGACATTTTTAAATATATCAGCATGTAGTTTCGAATTGTACAAAGTACTATATTATCTCACAATTAAAAAAAAATCTTATCATTGTACCTGTAGTGATAGTTACTTTCTCATCTTTTACAGGATTTTTTTATGTGTGGATATAAACATATATTTTCTTTTAAGAAAATTAAGAAATTGCCAGGAGAAATGGCTCACAGTGCTTGTAATCCTAGCACTCTGGGAGGCTGAGATGGGTAGATTGCTTGAGCTCAGGAGTTTGAGACCAGCCTGAAAAAAAGCAAGACCCAGTCTCATAGCTGGGCATTGTGGTGGACGCCTATAGTCCCAGCTACTCGGGATGCTGAGGCAAGGAGGATCACTTGAGCCCAAGAGTTTGAGGTTGCTGTGAGCTATGACGCCACAGCATTCTACTGAGGGCGACAAAGTGAGACTGTCTCAAAAAAAGAAATTATAATGAATTTCTGGTCTACTCTATCAGAAAAGAAAGCTCATACATTCTCTGTTAGGGGATTTTTTTCACAGTTTAAGCTATAGAATGTGATTTTAAAGACATTTTTATATATAAAAAAGGCATTTTGGGGGGTGGCGCCTGTGGCTCAGTGGGTAGAGGCTGGCCCCATATACCAAGGGTGGCAGCTTTGAACCTGGCCCCGGCCAAACTCCAACAAAAAAATAGCTGGGCATTGTGGTGGGCACCTGTAGTCCCAGCTACTTGGGAGGCTGAGGCAAGAGAATCACCTAAGCCCAGGAGTTGGAGGCTGTTGTGATCTGTGACACCACAGCACTCTACCAAGGGCGATAAAGTGAGACTCTGTCTCTAAAAAATAAATAAATAAATAAATAAATAAATAAGACATTTTTATAAATACATCATGTAACATTTTATTTATAGGACTAGCTCATATATATATATATATATATATATATATATATATATCTTTATTCAATCAATCAAACTAATTGTGTTATGAAAAGCATCTGTTGTTAGTCTTTTTTTTTTTTTGAGACAGAATCTCATTTTGTCACCCTTGGTTGAGTGCTGTGGCATCACAGCTCACATCAACCTCAAACCCTTGGTCTCAAGTGATTCTCTTGCCTTAGCCTCTCAAGTACCTGGGACTATAGATACCCACCACAACACCCATCTATTTTTATTTTTATTTTATTTTAGACAGAGCCTCAAGCTGTCGCCCTGGGTAGAGTGCTTTGGCATCACAGCTCACAGCAACCTCCAATTCCTGGGCTCAAGCGAGTCTCTTGCCTCCGCCTCCCAAGTAGCTGGGACTACAGGCGCCGGCCAAAACACCCGGCCATTTTGGGGTTGCAGCCGTCATTGTTGTTTGGCGGGCCTGGGCTGGATTCCAACCCGCCAGTTCAACACCCATCTATTTTTAGAGACGGGGTCTTGCTCTTGCTGAGGCTGGTCTCAAACTCCTGAGCTCAAGCAATCTACCTGTCTTAGCCTCCCAGAGTGCTAGGACTACAGGTGTGAGCCACCTCACATGGCCTGTTGTAAGTCTTCTTTAAAACATCAAAGTCTGAGTATGACACATTAAAAACTCCTATGACAAGTGTTTTTCTTTTTTCCCATCTTTCCAGGTAATTTTCCTTAAGGACTTTATATTTTGATGTTCTAATATTCTAAAGGTGCAGGTCTATAATATCTTCCCTGTAAATTTACCTTTTACATCCAAAGGAACTCTTTTTGTTGTTGTTATTGAGATAGTCTCACCCTCTGCCTGAGCAGAGTGCAGTCGTGTCATCATAGCTCACTACAACCTCAGACTCAGGCTGAGAGCATCTTACTACCTTAGCCTCCGGAGTTACAGGGATTACAGGTGCATGCCATGAAGCCGGACTGGGTTTTTTTTTTTATTTTCTGGGTAGTCACGGTCTCATTCTTGTTCAGACAAGTCTCAAACTCCTGAGCTCAAGTGATCCTCCTGCCTCAGCCTCCCACAGTGCTAGGATTACAGGCGTGAGCCACTGGAACTGGACAAAGGAACTGTTTTTGTTCTTTTTAATACTTTTCATTTCAAATTCTACTCTTCTGATGTGAATAATGCTACCATTGCTTTATTTTTGCTATTTTACATTTACAAGCAAATACATGCATATATGTATCTGCTCATGTTTGTTCTCCCTTCCACAGAGGTTTTTATTTATTTATTTTTATTTTTTATTTTTTTGAGACAGAGTCTCACTATGTTGCCCTTGGCAGAGTGCCATGCCATCACAGCTCATAGCAATCTCAAACTCTTGGGCTTAAGCAATTCTCTTGACTCAGCCTCCCAAGGAGCTGGGACTACAGGCACTCACCACAACGCCTGGCTGTTTTTTGTTGTTGTTGTTGCAGTTGTCATTGTTGTTTAGCAGGCTTAGGCTGGGTTTGAACCTACCAGCCTCGGGTGTATGTGGCTAATGCCATAACCACTGTGCTACAAGCGCCAAGCAAACACAGAGGTTTTTAAAGCAAGACAAAATTCCTAGTCTAGAGCAGCCAGGGGTTGTTTTCATCTCTTGTCTAGGTTTTTTGTATTTATTTATTTATTTGAGATAGAGTTTCACTCCATTGCCCTGTGTAGAGTGCTGTGACATCACAGCTCACAGCAACTCCAAATTTGGGAGACTGAGGCAAGTGATCCTCTTACTTCAGCCTCCCAAGTAAAGTAGCTGGGACTATAGACGCCCACCACCACGCCAAACCAATTTTTATATTTTTAGTAGAGATGGATGGGGTCTTGCTCAGGCTAGTCTCAAACTCCTAAGTTCAGACAACCAACCCACCCAGAGTACTATGATTACAAGCATGAGCCACTGTGCCTAGCCTCTTATCTAGGTTTAGAAAAACCTACTCTGCAAAATAAGAAATTGAGAAACATGCCTGCTTTTCTGCCATCCTATATGAAGAAGAAAACAGACACAAAAGGGTATCCCAGTAGAAAAATAGTAAAATCTAATGTTTTCAATTCACATTGCACAGAAAATGTGTCTGTTATTAAAGTGACTGGTTAAGCTATTGAGGTATTTAAATAATAAACAAAAAGAATATATTTGCATTTAGAACAGAGGATGCCCTGCTTAACAACATGTGTGGAGAACAGGCTGTGAGGCAGCAGGGTCCTAGCAGCTTGGGAGACGTCCAGGGGCGACTCCCCCCTCCCAATCCTCCTCCTCAGAGAACAACATATTTTCTTTGAAGCTCCAATCTTTAATTACAGAAGAAAAACGTGTTTTCCTTAAGATTTTAGCTTTTAACTTTATGGCTGCATTTCAAAGTAGTCACGTACATTTTCCAGCTAATCTTGTAGATATGTAGCTTGCACATACTTTAGAGGTCACACAGTAGTCACAGATTATGTTCACTTGGGAATTTGTGCCTGTTTCTCTTATCATGATTAAGTTGAAAATGTGTCTTCCTTCCTTGAGAAGCAACTCTGTACTGCCTCTATAAAATAAAGCTGTTTGAGCATTTGAGCGTTGGTGATACATGAAACTATCCCAGTCCTCCCAAACCCATCTTTCTTTCTTTGTTTTTTTTGAGACAGAGTCTCACTTTGTTGCCTTCAGTAGAATGCCATGGCGTTACAGCTCACAGCAACCTCAAACTCCTGGGCTCAAGTGATCCTCTTGCCTCAGTCTCCCAAGTGGCTGGGACTACAAGTGCCCGCCACAATGCCTGGCTATTTTTAGAGATGAGATCTTGCTCTGCTCAAGCTGGTCTCGAACTTGTGAGCTCAAGCCATCCACCCACCTCGGCTTCCCAGAGTGCTAGGATTATAGGCGTGAGCTACTGTGCCTAGCCTGCATCTTTGTTTCTTGTGTGCTCTTTCTCAATCCCCATCATTCCCCCTCTGGCCTATTCATTCTCATGCAGGTTCTCAAAAAATATGGAAGATTATGCTGCCCACCATGGGGTTAAGACAAGAGTCAGAAAACTACCACCCATGGAACAAATCCGGGCCATCATGTTTTTATAAATAAAGTTTTATTGGAACACAGCTATGCTTGTTTCTTTACATATTGTTTATGGCTGCTTTCACACTCCAATGGGATAGTTGAGTAGTTGTGACAGAGACCATATGACTCCTCAGGCCTAAAATACTGACCATCTGGGCCTTTAACATAGAAACATTTACAGACCCATGGGCTGTAACACCGGAATAGGATACCCAGGGGTTTCCTGAAATCCACGGTGGAAAGGCAGAGGGTGTGTGGTTGGAACATGGATTTTCCTGCTGGCAGCCCTATTCCTGCAAGTCAATTCTTCTCTGACCTGTGAGTTAAATGTTATTATTCCCATTTTTCAGGCAAGGATAATAATACTTAAGGACTCACCTGTTCTGTACTTCTACTTCCTTACCTGTAATGTGGATGTAACAGTAACTACCTCTCAGGGTGACTGTGAGGACTACACAAAGTCATGCATGTGAAACCGAGGCAGAGGAAGTACTCTCCGTTGTGGGGTGGGGAGGGGGCATCTCTGAAAGGAGGAGAAACAATCCTTTCTCCCTAAAGCCAGGGCATGAGGGGCTGGTCCAACAGGCCTCTCTAAATTCTTTCCTGCTCCATTTCATATTTTTCTGCCTTCCAAATCTTGACCTTTCTTAAGACCAACCCATTTATCAGCCCTCCAGATAGCACAGCGGATCCTTGGAGCCCCAAATAGGTGTTTCAAGCTCACCAAAACCTCAGTATCTTTACTCTAACACTTCACTCTCTTTGGGAGTCTGGGGGGAGCCGAGAAAAGTGAGGGGTTTGCACCACAGATAACAGTATCCTCCCACAAACTCCGGGTATCTGTCCATTGTCTGCCTGGGCTCAGTGTCCAATCCCCTCTTCCCAACCCACCTCCTCTAGACTGACTTGTTTAGAAAGAGGAGTAAAGAGAAATGAAGGCAGAGTACCTGGGTTCTGCTCCCATCTGCCATCACTGGCTGGGTGCCCTTTAAAGTCAAATGGGGGAGAAATCCTACCTACCTGACCTTCCTTAAAGGGCTGATTTGGGCACTGACAGCCTCCTCTGCTAGGCTGTGTTCTCCAGTGACTGCTTCCCCAGGCCTGGCAGGCAGCAGGTGCTTGAGGAATGTTTGAAGGGAGAGCAAGCAAGCAGAGAAAGGTGGGGAGAACACAGCGCTCTTCACAGTGCGTGGGACTGGGATGAGAGGGCACTGGCAGGGGCTTTGGCGAGGGTAGGGGGTAAGAACATACCCATCTCCGAAGTCCCAGCTATAGAGGAATGAGGCGGTCTTGAAGAAGTTGCTTGGGTCGTGGAGGAGGAAAGAGACTTTAAGGATAGTCTTGGTGAGGTAGGAGCTGGGCCAGGGCAGGGAGGTATTCTGGGTGACCACAAGGTTCCCCACGAGGAACTCTGGAACAAACACAGGTGAGAGTGACCTCACTGGCAGCTGACAGACACCACGCCCCCACCAGGCCTTTGGCTATTGCAGCTACGTGGAGTGAGAGGGGTGAGATGACCCTGAAGATCCCTGAATGCAGAAGTATCCAGGCTGTCCCCCTGCTGCATGGACACCAGGGGGCTCATAAGATGTGTTACATACCCAGCTCTCACTCCTGCCCCTCTCACCAGGACCCCACACTTTCTGGCACAAAAGATGTACAGGACCAGAAGGAAATATATGGGCTTAGAAAGGAACTTTGGGGGCTCAGTAACACAGTGGTTATGGAGCCAGCTACACACACCGAGGTGGTGGGTTCAAACCCGGCCCAGGCCAGCTAAACAACTGAAACAAAGAAATAGCCGAACATTGTGGCAGCTGCCTGTAGTCCCAGCTACTCGGGAAGCTGAGGCAAGAGAATCACTTAAGCCCAGTTTGAGGTTGCTGTGAGCTATGACGCCACGGCACTCTACCCAGGGCCATACCTTGAGACTCTGTCTCAACAAAAAACAAAAAAGAAAGAAAGAAAGCGAGTGAGAGATGGGGTTCAGGGTAGGGGTGAGGGAAGAAAGAACCAGTGAATGAATGACAAGGTCATAATTAAGACTTAAATAATCTATAACCATCAATACCTTTTGGCCTGCTGCTCTCCAAAGTACTGCATTAATGTATAGTCCCACTAGCAAGTGTGCTTTAAGTGTTCAATTCAGCACAATTTCTGCCCGAATAGGCATTACCATTTTCTGATCCCTTGAACTTACCCAACATTAGAGAAGGAACCCATGGACCTAATTTGCATTTACCTGATTCCTAGCAAGGCTGGTATGCAGTTCTCTGCACCAGGGGTTTGGAGGTAAATTAGTAAACAAGGAGACTCCTCACCTGTGATAGGGAGGACCACAGAGCCCCTAGCCACAGGCTGGCACATCCAGCAGTCGGCAGCAGTCACCCAGACAGAGACCGGGAAGTCCCCAGGCATGCTGCTGACCACGCGGATGGTGGAGCTGAGATCCTTCTCCGTCTTGCTAGTGAGTCTCAGTGGGGGGTGGATCCAGTGGAAACGGTAGAGGTGGGCATCGCTGCGCAGGGCCAGGCTGCCGTTGTCCTTGGCAACCAGGCTAGCCAAGATGGTCACCTCTGCAGCCGTGGTGGTGGGGCCATCAGTGGTGATATTGAGTTCATACAGTCCTAGGAGCCCAGAGACAAAGACTGTGTTTCAGCAAGGAATCCCCACTGTCACCTCTGGGCTGGTGTGGTACTGTTTTACAGGTAGAAAAACTGAGACAAGCGACTTGCCCAAGGGTCACTCAGCTAATTCATTTTTAAACTGGGATTCCAACCCAGGCCCAATTGACTCCAAATCATATACTCTTTACGGTGTACCCAAATTAGTATTTTTCTTTTCATGGCAGCTAAGCACGGCCTTATAGAGCATGTGGATGGCTGGGGCCTGGACTGACCAGGCTGCAACCTTAGCCAAATTTATAAAGTTAGAGGTTCCAGATCTGTAGCCATTGACCACATATGGCAATGTAAGTTTCAATTAAAATGAAACAAAATCTAAAACCCAGATTCTCAGGTCATACTAGCTGCATTTTAAGTGTTCAACAGCCCCATGTGTCTGATGGCCACCATACTGGACAGCAGAAAATTCTACTGCACAGGGCTATGTGAGGGAACCTCAGAATTACTGGCAGGGCCACCACTGGACCTTTGTGATTCCAGCCAGGATTATCCCCGAGGGAATGTAACCTGCACTACCTGGGATGCAGCTCTTACAGGAAGCAGGGGAGGATTCTGGTAAGTCACCAGTAGGAAACAGGGCCTTGAGCATAAGGAACAGAGGTCAGGTAAGGGGCCTTTAAATAACAACTTACATACTCCATATTGAAGGTAAGACTAACTATAAAATTCTGAAAACAGAGAAAAGTAGAAAATAAAATATTTTATTAAAAATTAAAATAATAGGCAGGGTGCCCGCAGCATAGTGGTTATGGTGCTGGCCACATGCACCAAGGCTGGAGGGTTTGAACCCAGCCTGGGCCAGCTAAACAATGATGACAACTGCAACAAAAAAATAGCTGGGGCTTGGCACCCATAGCTCAGTGAGTAGGGTGCCAGCCACATACACCAAAGCTGGCATGTTCAATCCCAGCCCCGGCCTGATAAACAACAATGACAACTGCAACCAAAAAAATAGCTGGGTGTTGTGGTGGGCGCCTGTAATCCCAGCTACTTAGAAGGGTAAGGCAAGAGAGTTGCTTAAGCCCAAGAGTTTGAGGTTGCTGTGAGCTGTGACAGCCAGGGCATTCTACCAAGGGCAACCTAGAGCTACTCTGTCTCAAAAAAACAAAAACAATTAAAGTAATAGGCAGGGTGCCCATAGCTCAGTAGTTAGGGCACTGGCCACATTCTCTGGGTCTGGTGGGTTCAAACCTGGCCCAGGCCAACTAAACAAAAAAATAAATAAATAAAATTAAAATAATACAGGCCAGGTGCGGCTCACACCTGTAATCCCAGCATTCTGGGAGGCCGAGGTGGGTGGATTGCTTGAGCTCAGGAGTTCGACACCAGCCTGAGCAAGACCCTGTCTCTTAAAAAATAGGCAGGCACTGTGGTGGGCGACTGTAGTCCCAGCTACTCAGGAGGCTGAGACAAGAGAACCACTTGAGCCCAAGAGTTGTGGTTGCTGTGAGCTATGACTTCATGGCACCAGACTCCAGGGCAACAAAGTGAGACTCTGTCTCAAAAAAAAAAAAAAAGAAAAGAAAAATTAAAATAGTAACAACCATTGCTACCTTTTTTGAGTATTTCTCCCTATATATTTTTAATTTATCTGTTTTATCAGAGATTAATTCATCACACTTTTATTTCACTTCGTTATCCTGGGCATTTTCTTTTTATCTTTTCATTTGTTTTTTTTTGAGATAGATTCTCACACTGTCACATAGCCTGGAATGCAGCGTCACAGTCATAGCTCACAACTCCTAGGCTCAAGTGATTCTCCCACCTCAGCCTCCCAAGTAGCTGGGACTACAGGCACTTGCCACCATGCCCAGCTAATTTTTAAAAATTATTCTGTAGAGGGGGGAAGAGGGAGGGTGATTGGCGGGATCTCATCTAATATGCACAATGTGAGGGTGTTTAGCACACCCCTGGATGAAGGGCTCAACTACAACTTGAACTTTACCTTAGAAATGAAAATAATGTAACCTAAAAATTTGTACTCTCAGCTCTCGGTGCTTGTAGCACAACTGCTAGAGCACTAGCCACATACACCAGAGCTGGCGGGTTCGAATCCAGCCTGGGCCTGCCAAACAACAATGACAACTACAACCAAAAAACAGCTGTGGGTGTTCGGGCGGGCACCTGTAGTCCCAGCTACTTGGGAGGCTGAGGCAAGAGAATCACTTAAGTCCAAGAGTTTGAGGTTGCTGTGAGCTGTGACACCTCAGCACTGTACCCAGGACAACAGCTTGAGACTTTGTCTCAAAAAAAAAAAAAAAAATGTGTACTCTCATACTAATTTGAAATAATTATAATTTTTTTTTTTTTTTTTTGTAGAGACAGTCTCCCTATGTTGCCCAGGCTGGTCTCAAACTCCTGGCCTCAAGTGATCTTCTTGCCTTCACCTCCCCTCCCAAAGTACTAGGATCACATATGTGTGTCGCCATGCCTTGCCTTGGTTATTTTCCTGAGTCCATTTTCCATCATTCTTTAACTGTTTTAGACAGCTGCATAATGTTATATAAACAAGGTACGATTTTTAAAATAAGATTTGTTGCCATTATAAAAATAACATATATGCATAAAGAATATTAGACTGAACCCACGTGAGGTCTTCCCACTTGGGTCTTTCCCTCTGCCCGAAGCTCTGGTGCTTTTTACTCTTTCTATATTTCTTTCTGTCTAGTAAACCCTATCTTACCACTGGGGGGAAAAAAAGAATATTAAACTATCCTATTACCCTTCCCCCCAAAGACAACAACTGTGGCTTCCCATCTCTTTACTATGCATATACGTTTTTTAAAATAGTCATAATCACACGCCACACACAATTTTGAATTATCTTATTTTCACATGACAACATATTAAAAGTATGACTGTGGTTCCACTAATATCAGTTCTAACATTTGCATGATAATCCCTCAAGTAAGTATATCTTTTTTTTTTTTTTTTTTTTGAGACAGAGCCTCAAACTGTCACCCTGGATAGAGTGCTGTGGCATCACAGCTCACAGCAACCTCCAATTCCTGGGCTCAAGCGAGTCTCCTGCCTCCGCCTCCCAAGTAGCTGGGACTA